>NETU01000597.1:6128-102957 GCA_003032515.1 Huntiella decipiens
CCCTATTTCTCAACGGAGCCAACCTCTCCATTAGGAAGGTCGTCCGGGGATATCAAAAAAGATTACCGAATGGGGTATGTGTAGACAATGATGAGAGGATTGAATGTCTGTGACAAGTTGCGGGTGGAGGAGGTGGGATTGGGAGAGACAGAATGGCTTTAAACAGATGTTCCCGTGTAAATGTACCCATCTACTCGAGACTTGATGGTGACAGTGTATTGTCCGTGACCTATTCACCACAAAAGAGATATATCAACTACATATCCTACCTAATCCTTCTCATTTGGTAATATTCCCCATTAAGGAATTTCTATACCTCTGGACCCTCAACCCTATCACATATCCGCGGGAAATCCCTCAAAAGTGGTCTGATAATATCCCGTCAAGTCAACCACCGGCCGAATATATCCTCCGTACGGTCTTTATCGTAACCTGTCCAAAGTACATACGTCGTCCATCACCAGAAGAACGAAATAGACTATCCCAACCACGTGTGTAACATCCCACCAACTTCATCACCATCAAGCCATGTATGTGCATACATACATACATACATACATACATACATACAGTCGTAGATCACCACCAACCCCGAGAACCCGCCCTCCACAATGCCATGTCTGCAAAAGCATGCCCAATCTCAATCTCAACAAGCACGAACCACCGCGTTCAAAGCAGTGACCGCGAAACAAGAGTGCATTGCTTATTACGGGGCTATATTACGGATTCTATATCTCCAGGTTCTGAGTGAATCATAGGCCTGTGCGCCGACCATCCCGTAATCACCAGCCGACCAGTCAGCCAGCCAGTCGCTCTGTCTCCGTCTCTGTCTGTCTGTCTGTCTGCCTTGAACATTAAACTCGCTACACCCAGTTAACCGCCAGTTCCACTTCCACTCACCCCCACATGTCCGTCATCACGCGCCCAACCCCGCCTATAATCCCATATTCACAAACATACATACATACATACATACATACATACATACATACACAACTATACCATTTTCATCCAGTCTCTCCACACACACCCACCCAAATCTCCTTCCTCCCACACACCAACCAATAAGCCATGCACTAATCTACCAATCTATCAACTACACCCAAAAATCCATCCATCTCATCCCAATCTCGCCACCCAAATACCACTCCCCAAGAGAGCCCTTCCCAATATCCCACCTAATAACTCGCCTCTACTAATCCCTCGCCCCAAATCAATCTCGTAAATACTCAAAATATCCACTCCATCGCCTCCATTGCCTCCTCCATCATCACGTTACACAACCACCGAACCCTAGACCACTTAAACCCTACGATATCTCTAAAAACTCTTCACAAAAATGAACAAATGAATAATCAATCACCATTCACCACAAAAATGTCCATCTCATCTATCCTCCAAAGACGCTGGAAATCCACTCTCCCCAGCATCCCCCTCTGTCCCCCCTCAACATGTACCTGTCCCCCAGCCCCTTCTCTCCCCTCAACACACCCACTCACCTCCGAGAAACTCCACTCCGCATTCCCTCTATACACCGAACACATCCTGATTCCCACCGGCCACTCCACATGGCCATCCAAGATTGAATCATCTCCCTCCTCCTCCCCCGGCACCCGGAACCTCGCCGCCGAGGTAAAATCGCTAATTTCCCATTCCGGCCCCTTTCCATCCGTATGTATATATCCCCCCATCACAGCCTCGTTACCTCCACTAACAAAATCTAGCCTTCCCTCTCCCCGCAAAATATCTCCCTCTGTGAACCTCAAGATACTGTATATCTTCTCCCCTCATTCACAGCACACCGAGTCCCTACACTCGCCAGTTTAACTCCCCTCCTAATAACCCATCTCCTCCCCTTCATCCCCCCGAGACTTCGCCCCGCCTTTCCCGATGGATCCACCCCGGTAGCTCCGCCCGGGACACCCATAACCTCCCTTTTAATTCTCACCTGTGGTCATGCTGCGAGAGACCTTCGTTGTGGACTCTATGGTCCCCTTTTGACCGCCCACTTTAAAGACCTTCTTACCACCCAAGGTGTCACAGTCTTGGATACCCCCGTTTCCGCCCATGACCCACCCGTACACACCCCTACGGCCCGCGTTGGCATGATTTCCCACATCGGCGGACACAAGTACGCCGGCAACGTCATTATCTATGTACCGCCCGGCTTCCTAACCCACACCGGAGACCCACACCCACTTGCTGGATGCGGAATATGGTACGGCCGTGTCGACCCTGAACACGTCCAAGGCATCATCACAGAAACCATCCTCAAAGGCATCATCATCAAACAATTCTTCCGTGGTGGCATCGATTCAACAAGAAAAACACTACAAGTATAACATCTTGAACAATAAAAACCTGCATAAACAAACTACCAAACCGGGGAATAAACATATAAACCAATCCGTGAAACAATCAACACAACTAGGATCACGACAGCCAGCTGCCAAAACCATCAAAACAAAACCATGGGGATATCAAAAACAAGCACCAACACACTCACTCCATCAAAACACCATTTGTCACCATCTTGGCAAACCGATCCAGTGGCTCCACAAACTTGTACTCCCGACCCCGAGTAACCCGGTCCATCTCAATCCGCACCATAGGATAAACATCCTTCCATGCGTTCCGACCCATCCACGAGTCCAAATGTCCGTATCCCGGAACTTCAGTCCGACGATACTGCACTTCCCCATCAGCTCCCGCCAGCCCAAACCGCTTCACAAGCATGTTATACGACAGCTCAGTGGCAGCCGGCGAAAGAACTGCATTGTCAGACCCAACAAACTGCATAATCGGCAGTCCACGAAGTCTCTCAATATTCTCATCCGTCACCAGCGGCGTGTATTCAGGCCCATTGGTAGTCACCCGCCCTTGGCTGCCTTGGCGCATCAAGACGTCCATAAGCGTCATGTTAACACCATTGAACCACCGGTCAATCTGTGAGTGTGTTGCCTCATTCAAATTCCGATGGTTCCAGCACCGCCCAAAAGCCAAAGACGATCGATGGCAAGCAGCATTGTTGCAATACTCATGACGAGGCTGCGGATACAACCGCAACAACTGCGTCAACCCATACTGAATCCATCCATCGTCCTTCCGGGGCTCACACGACATCCATTCTCCTGCTACACGCTTGTACAACCCGTCTAGTGAAATCGGTCCCTTGATGGCCTTAATCATGTTGGGAGGACTCCACATGGGTGTCATAAACGTCTGACTGCACAAAAGCCCCCAAATCCAATCCGCAGGAATATCGCCCGTCAACAGTCCTATCGACAACGAGACGCTTCCCATACAATGCGCCACCGTGTAAACTTTGTTGTCAGCAGAGTTGCCAGATGGGTATCTCTCTCGCACAAACGCGAGAGCTGCCCGAATATCCTCACGAGCATCGTACACCGTCCAATTATCCTTGGCCGCCGCTATGCGACCAAATCGGTGCACATTGCAAAAGACACGGTATCCAGCCCGAGTGAGGTAGTTAACCGTATTGTACGGAATAGTAGGCAGTGCAAACACCTGGTGATCAACAGCCGCTCCAGCAATCATCAAAACATTGCGCGGCTCAATATCAGGGTTGGTCGGTTCCCAAACATACATTGGAGTCTGCAGACCATCACGAGCAGTCACCGTATAAAACGCCTGGTGCTCGGTGCGGTTGATATAACCAATGTGCGAAGGGTTCGGATATTGTAACCGACCAAAACGACCCAAAAACAACGGGATCGAATGGCTACCCATAAAGTTGAAGTACGAAATCGAACTCCGAAGTTTGCTCAAAGCATTGGTGCCAGCAGGTGTCAACGACATCAACTCACTCATAAAATCGCGAATCTTGATATCAAGCATACCCTTGGCAACAACCTCATCGTACCGCCAATCATTAGGATCAGACTTGTTGCGTACACGACCAGCTCTTGGCTTGGTAATCGTCACATACAAAGTAGACGAAGCCTTCCAGAACCGCCACGGCGACAACTCAACAGATGTATCAAGCACCTTGTATCCATGGAAATGCAACAACTGGCGATCAGAACCCCACATATCAAAGTCATAGATAAGGTTCTTCGTGTTAGGCCGTTTGGGATCAACCGAAAGCAACTGGAAAGCACCACGTTGAACCATAAACGGCGACCCAGGCAAAGTAGGGCACACAACCGTGCCCGTCATGAATGCGGGATGCTCAATGTTACCAACGTACGACCGGATATCATACGTCTGAATGGTCAAAAAGAAGCTAGCAGACTCAAGTCGTCCTTTAGCCGCGGTCTTAGCGCGACGATAAGACTCCATGTCATCTGCCCCAAGCTGAGCCTGCGCACCACTGGACAATCTATGAATGTAACCACTCATAATCTCAGTGAAGCCATACCCGTCAACCTTGTCAGCATAAAACGAGCGCATAGCTTGTTGTGTCTGTCTGACTTCGCGAGTCTCCATCAAAGCGACTTCCTTATCATCGACTTTGCCTTGGAACGGATGGTGAGGTTCACCAAAAACGTCAAGTGACCCGTTGGACTCGGTAGAGATAGTCAATCCATGCTTGGCAGCAAAAATATCAATGGTCCGCTCGGCAATAGCCGAAATAGTAGCAAACGGATTGACACCTAGAGAGGTAGGCACAATAGCAGCATCTGCAACAATAAGACCAGGGTGTACCTCAGATCCTTGACCACGGAACAGCTCACCAGCATGGTTGCAGCCGCCCGTGAGACCGGAGCCATCATAGGCCATACGAGCACCTCTGTAGTACAGTTTATATGGTTAGTTAAACTGTGTGACATCTATCAAAACATGAAGAAAAAAAAGAACTTACCCAAGAGGATGAACAGTCACCTGTTGCTTACCAAGCAGAGCATAAAACGGGTGATTCAAAACAGTACCACCAACATGGCTAGCAGCCTCAGCAATGATACGATGAATGCGCTTGACGTGCTCGTTCTTTCCAAGGCCAGGGAAATCAAGAGATAAACGATCACCCTCGAGCGTCATGCGAGCTTGGGACCCGTCGTGAGCCATAATGAGATAAACCTGAGTTTTGTTCATGGCTCCCCTCTTAGAGTAGGGCCCAAGGAACCAACTACCGAGGCTAGACAAACCAGCGCGAAGACGCGCACGCAAACCCCTCTTAGGGCTTGACGCAACGCTTCCAGGCATCAGCTCCATCATAGCTTGCAAAAATGGCACCATGGGACTGGCAACAGCGCCCTCCTCGAGGATCCAGCCGTCGAGAACATTGGCTTGGCCTTCACGGTTATCAATGGCAGAGTTGATGGTGGGTCCGGTGGGTGTGTTGTTACCCACGTGGCGTTGACCGAGGGAGTTGGCCTCGTACTGAGTGTTATAGCCAAAGGCCAACATGTCGCCATTGCCACTGACCTCTTGACCGATGTGGTCACTCAAAGGTAAACCCATCTCCTTGGAGCGCAGAAGAATCTCTGTAGTACCAATGGCGCCAGCACCAAAGAAGACACCCTTCTTGGCGTGAACCCACATCAAGTCACCCTTGAAAGCCTTGGAAAAGTGGCTACGGCCAATATCGCGCCAGGCGTAGTAAACAATGTAGCCACCCTCAGGGCCGGTGCACTCCTCAATATAGCGCACCTCGCACTCACAAAAGATCTCAGCACCCCAGTTCCAAGCATCAGCAATATACGTCACAAGTGTAGTGGTCTTGGAGCCGTCGTTGATACCAGCGGTATCCTCACCGGACAAAGTCGACGCACGCATCTCGACACCAACGGAGTTGGGGCCGTCACGGAAACGTGTAGTCTGAGGTACCTTGCGGAACTTGTCCTCCATACCCATCATGCGGGCTTGGCGATGAAGAAGTTCAACCTTTGGTAGCTTGGGCCAATTATCAGGGTATGAAGCAGGCTCAAGAACAGAAGCCACCTTTTCGTAGTCTACAAGAAGATGCAAAGTTAGCAGCGTGAAAACCAACACGAGAGTAGAAACACTTACACTTGTCAAGAACAGTAGGATCATCACGAATCTCCTTGGGCCAAGTAGGCAATCCCAAGACACCCTTGTCGGCAGGTAAAAACACATTGGCATTGATCAAGCTGGTACCTCCAAGACCGTTGGCCATGAAGCAACTAAGACCTTTACCCATATGAATATGGTACATGCCAAGAGGGTTTCCGCCATTGATGGGCACCTTGAACCTACGGGTATTACCCGGATCCAACGAGCCAGAGCAGCGAACCTCCGCCATACTCGAAGTGGGGGTATTGGGATACTCGCCAGGCCAACGTTCACTACCCCGCTCGAGAACACAAACTGAACTCCGACCATCAGCGCCGCTAGAGCGGGCAAGACGGGAAGCAGCAATGCCACCACCATAACCGGAACCAATGACGACAAAGTCGTAGCTGTTTCTCATGAGACCAACGGGACGTGAAAGACGAGGGAAACCCTTGTTTCCGGCGGTGCCGTTGGCAAAGGACTGCACATTAGCTTCACCCTTGGACTGAGCTGAAGTGTACTTGTTGCGCGAATCACTCAAGAAAGGCTTTTTGGTGGCAGTCTTAGTTCTGTGGGTATACTCTGTCTCGATATCCGAAGACTCGGGGGAGTAGTCATGAACGGAGGCAGGCTTGGGAATTTTGTGAGAAGAAGAAGGAGACGGAGGAGTCACCAAAGGACTGGGAAGACTTGTAGGAAGGGAAACCATTGAACGAGGAACACCGGAAGGGCCATCGGGAGTGTGGACCAGCAAAGGGACAGAATCATAGTCATCCTCAGTGCGGGTTTGTCTGCCCTTATACGACGACTTCCGGGACCTCCGGGAAGCCTTGAAGCCTTTCATGGCTGGCTAAGATTAGACAAGTGTTTGCAAAGTTTATGGTGACTGTAAGATGTGACGAATTTGAAAAGAAAACAGGTAATCTGCTGGAAGCAAAGACAAACAAGTAAGATAAGAAGTGAGGAAGTAAGGGAATATATAAAAAACCCAAGGCAAATGATGTCAGAGGTATGATTGCAAGTAACAAAAACGAGTATATCAACAGTCAGAAGTACAATAACAACTAATAACAAACTTGGTATGTTATAGTCAACAGACAAGTCAAGATGAATGAGGAAGGTTCAAGTGATATACAGAAGCGAAGGGGATGAAGCAACGTCATACTGGTGCCGACACGGCAGTATATGTACTCGAAATCGACAAGAACATGGTTACCGGACAATATCAGCAACTGCAGTAAATAAAGTGAGGGATTATGGCAAGTGTAGTAGTGGTTACCGGTTAAGGAAACGAGTATGCATGTAGGAGTTGAAGGATGACGAAATCGACGAAGTAATCGAGCAAGCGGACAGTTCATGAAGAGGGGCGTGTATGCAGCTAGACAGAGCCAAGGCCTTGGTATGATCAAAGACGACGACAGAAACGGCGTGCGTATGTGCGTGTGAATAGAGACATGAAGGGACACATGGGAAGCGACCGACGAGTGGGGTAGGGTGTATAATGTGGCTTGCTTTCATGCGGTGTGTATATAGTTAAGGAAAGACTTGGTTCGCAGTGTCCCGGTGCCAGATCCAGATTTGACAGAAGCCCAGAGGACGTAGCGAGTATGACGGCATCGTGCTTTGTGGGTTTAGGAAGCCGAGATAGCGGAGAAAGCACAGTAAGTAGGGGCGTGTACTTGAGAATGTGGAATTGTAGCCACTATGGTGGGCTTTTAATGGAGGTGTACATGATGTACCGTGGGGGCGTCAGACATGTAGGGTGTGAATATATATGTATAAATAGCAAGTAAGCAATTTGTCCATGTAGTACGGATGAGTTTGTAGTTTAGAGTTTTACCTTGTGGCCTCTCTGAATGCAGCAAACAGGCGGTTAGTAGACGATACTCGTACCAAACCCCAAGAAATATAGGCAAAATGGGAGATGAAAAAATCGGTTCTTAGGCTTGACCCAACTAAGTTTCCACCATCCAGCCGAGATTTTCCACGCCTCCTGCGGGGAAAAGGGAGTCTCCCGCCAAACATCCCAGACCGCCGTTTGACGTGGTCTCTGATAATATCGTGTGAATTCCCAATCCACTGTTTCGACTAGCCTGCCACCTGGTAAGACGCCCAAGCTTCTAGAATCGTGTCAATGTTTTCCCAATATTGCCCACCACCCTCGTCTCGACAATCTTGATCGAACAAACTTCCCAAACGTAAAAACACAAGGAAAAGCGGCCCCATTCGGATGAATCGCCACATGCATTGTACATGAGTAACATTATTTCTCGAAACTCGGTAGAATTGAATATCTATCAAATCTATACCCAAGCTTCAGCTGCCCCGCGCACACCTAGAACAATAAAAACCATATATTGCCCGATAAAACACTTCAAAAACATCAGACTAACAAACCGCACGTCATAAAAAGCAAACCCATAGCTGAATTCTTCACGGACCACACCGGCAACCGGCATCGTCAGCCCAGGGCGTCTCCGTGGCGGAGGGCGCCCAAAACAATCCGCAGTTTCTATTTTTTTTTCCTGTTTACAAGTGTTATTCTTCATTTTTGTAACAAAGTGAATTCCACAACGAAGCCCGTGACACCGCCACGCGCAGGAACCAGATCTGCCGTGGGACGTTTCTCTTGATTCTCAGACTCATTTTCTTCTTCTTCTTCTTTTGAATACAACCTGGGTTTTTTACATAAGCTGGAAGCTAAGACATGATTTCTTAGTCATTCATTTCTGTGTTACCCGTGTTCAACCTTTTTTGCCGCAATATTGCAGAGGGCTGTGCGTTTTTGTTTTGTCTGTGGACGGCCGGATTCCTTGAGCCTTGGAAAGCTGGAAGGCGTTCTTGGTGGGGTTGTGATTGTGAAAGAACGGCATTTGTTTGGCTGGACACATGTATTTTATAGATTCTTTGTCCCACCGATAAGTCCATTTACGAACTCGCGTGGGGTTAATGGGTGGCTACAATCATAGAAGATGGAGGGCATAATAGACTAACTAAAGGGGCCAAGTACACGAGAAAATGGAAGTCTGAAAAGAAGTCCCAAAGAATTAGTCCATGGTCCTTGCGAGCTTATACACTGACCAGTCTTTACCCTGCCTGGTTCTGCCCTGGCTGACACTCAGATCTCCACTTCTCACGCCTTACATCGCGTTGTATATCGCACAAGTATGACTTCTTACTAGAGACCCTCTATCCCTCCTTCAGGAAGAACCTAATTCGGTCAAATCCTCGGGTAATATGTACAGAATCATCCTTTCACTCTAAATATCCTCCGTGTCGTGAAACCTTTCTCTTGAATCATTTTCTCCTAACAATAACCCCGCCTTGTCTCGTGGCTTGCAGCGAAGAAGCACAGAACAAAGCCTAATTATAGTCCCTGACAACAACATCTAGAGACACATGTACACCATACTTTCGTAACCCTAATTAGAAATTCAAGGGTTTCTACTAACACCTTTAGATCTCCATTGTTTAAACCAAAGGCAAAATTGACAATGCTACGCTGACACCGACACTAAGGGAGCGAATAGAAAGCACTGACCAACATGGAAGAAGCCATGCATGTTTAGTCTCCTCCGATAGTTGGGAAAAAGCCTGCAGACACACAGAATATCATTGTATGTACACATGTTCATCCCTCCTTTTTTTACTTCTTCTCTCGTTGTTACCTCGTCATTGTTCTCGTTAGTTCCGTCGGATTATCGGTCAACGTCTGTGTCTTCCGTCCATCCCGTTCATTGTCTGGACACACGGTCTAGAACTCCCGCCACACGACGAAAGTCGACCCATTCAATTGTGTCAGATTAGCGTTCCATTTCTCCTGTAAACAGGCGGCGTGGCGGCGTCCTTTTTCAATCTCTAGGCGCTTGTCTCTTGTTTCTTTTTCGTAGAGAATGCATTCATACATAGGATACCCTGTTCACACCGGTGGTTGTTCATCCGACATGATTGGTCCCGTTATGGTCGGGTGATGTCACATTGCCTTATGTACAAACACCCAAATCCGTACGCCGCTTTGTTGCCCATGCATCCATCATGACTCCTTTGACATTTTTGCCTCTATCAAGAGCCAATTTGAAAACCATTGCATGACCACCATCAGTCATTGCAAATCAATGTCCGAATCCATCATACATCCATCTTCATTTCAACCAATCAAACCCCAAAAAACCCTTGTACTGATCGTCTAGTATCGGCCGGATGAGAAAATGACCAGCATGTGTACATACGTAAGGCGATCCGGAAAATAGCGTCACCGCCTTACTCGCCTCGGTATCGTTACCTTCCGTCTCGGGATAACCCATCCAAGTCTAGGATCCTACCCTACATATCCAAGCCCAGGAAGAAAAAAAAAAAAGAAATCTTCCGAAGTAACAGCCTAAAAAAGTTGTCTCTGATCTTGTTCGACGTTGACCAAAACAACAAGACCACCATCACCGTATCGCAAATGCACCGCACCAACAAACTCATCCGTCCAAGCGTAATGCCTAAAGGAATCTGCGAACCATAGATTCAAACTATACCATCAACAAATGCCCCCCCGGCCCCAAAACGAAAGCTACCCAAGATTCCTACCACATGGGCTTGTAACTACTATATTGGTTTCACCACGCCGCAGTTACGCCCGTTTGGGGGTGACCCTTTTTTTTTTCTGGCAATCGGTCTACATATCAAGACTACATATGTACATACCGTACACATACGATCTGCCCCGGGTTTTTTTCCGCATGTCCCTTCCGAGTTGAGAGGCCTGCATAGCGGGATTTCTTGCCGTATGGTGTATTAGACGTACGATGAGCTCTTTTTTTCTTAGAGTATTTGTTGCTTCAGATGTACTCGAGGTACTTCGCCACAACCACCATCACAAAGTCACAAAGAGGAGGTTTCGGGAGATTAGGGCTAGTTTCCACCACATGCCGCTATCCGACGCGCAAAGCAAGCAGGCAAACAAACCAAAGAAAAAAAACAAAATTTGTCTTCAAACTTGGAAACTAGAAAGCTCTATCAACTTTTTGTTCGGTTTACTACGTGATCCACTCGGGCGCCCATCATGCCCCACTTTCAACTCCTCCAGTAGAGGCCACACGCTAACGTCCGTCCTTACATGCAACATGACTTTCCAAAAACAGTAATCGGCCAAGCCCGTGTTCGTCAAGGTCACAAACTTACCCGCCCGAACCATTCTTCACATTAGTTATTGCTAATTATGCCGCACCCCGTCACATGTACCAATTGTAAAGATTGTGTACATATGTACAACGAATTGCTATACAAGGACATTCTCACCATGTCTATCGTATGTACATGCATACATCGACTTGCCCCCTTGTCATGCGAATTCCCTTGGGGCTCACCGGTGTTTGCAGGCCGTGGTTCTCAGCTGACTTACACCGTTGCGACATAAAACCTCGCCGACCTGACTAGGATGTCCGTTCCTCCGGTCGTCATTTCTCGGGTCTTGTTGGGTTTCCCCGCTTTTGACTCCGTTCCCTCACTCCAGTTTCCTCGTGATGTGCCCCGCATCATTGGAAAAGTCGACAGAAAAGGTACGGATTGTCGCTGCCACTACCGGGAACATGCCTACGTCTGGTCAAAGACACTATGAAAAAGGATATAAACGATGGATCAGCCCTCAATATGATATATGATAGAATACTGAAAACATCAGCCGTAGTTGCTTTCGTCGTCGTTAACGTAACATCGCTTTGCCGCCCTGCTTACCACACTTGACCAAACTCTATCACCATCATACCGAATCATTTGACTAGAACACTCCGTCATAGTTATCATATTCTCCTCTCTTCTCTTAGCCGTGTGTCCTTCCCGTGACCATGACCCCGCTCGATAAAGGAAACACGCCCACCTTTACGTCTATTCACACATCCATTACGCCCGTTTGAACAAACTTGATCTGCACATACCGTCCGGCTCACCGGCTTAGTTCTTCTCCCCCGTAAGTTTATCCAGATTCTCCACCTTTGCTTTCTCATTACTCCACCAACACATGTTCTCCACGTCTCAGCCGCGCCCTGTTGTTTCCTTTCTCATCTCCTTAATTCCCACCCACCAAAATGAACACCCGTACAAGCCTTAAAGCCTAAACTCATCACTCCCGTCCTCGGCATCCCACAATCACTTAGAACCAAACCAACCCCATATTAGGGTCTACGGTTAACGTCTTCTTGTTCTTCTTCCTCTTCTTCTAGGTAACACAAAAACCTTGCATATCCCACTTCACCGTATCAACCTTTTTGTCCTTGTAAAACGACTCATATACATTCGTAGGATCCAAAGTACTCAAAAGCCGTCAAAAACACAGTTTCTTGAAGCGAGTTTTGCCCCACCCACCACTATACAAAACCGACCTAAGCCGGGCGAACGACAAAAAGGAAACGCTTCAAAGAAAGGAGAAGTGCCAAACAGGCCAGAACAGAAAGACCCAAGGGACAGGACAACCCAGGAGGCCAAAGGAAAAGAACCCCCACTCCCACCCACACGAACGACTAGCCCAAGAACGGCAACTTTGGATTTGAAATTATATCCATGGAATGAACAAGTCTGTGATCGTCCCAAACTTTGTTCTGTCGTTGTGAGAAGTGATTAATTTCAAGGAGCCCAACAAAGAAGGGAGGGACGTTTGTAATTTCAGCTGCGCGCTTGCGATCTGGTCTGTACATTAGGGAGAAAGCTGTTCTGGTGATGAGATGGCTGGCTGAATTCCAAAATGTGTCCCACGAGCCAGATTGATCGGACATCCCGAGCCCGAGAGGCGTCTTTGAACTGTCTATTTGGTCCTGTCGCTATACCTACCCATCGTGTCTAATCCACGCGGCCGTCTTTTCAATGCGTATTTTCGCCTATACACCCTCTTCTACGCCATTGCTAGATTCTTCCAGCCCCCTCATCTTCTTGGAGGTTGAATCATGGAAACATTTGGAACTTAGTGGCCCTTTTCATCGCGCGCCCTCTTGGTCATATCGTATGCCATACACATGGCTTATGACGGTGTTATACCCTCCATAACCCCAATCGTGCTATTCCCCTTGAGTTGCCTCACACACTTACACAACACACACACACATGGAATGCCCCTGAATGATTCATCCATCATGACTTTTCTAAGCCGCACTTCCAAAACACACTCTCACTCTTTCTCCATGTCATCGTCATCACACAGCCTCTCGCAATATAAACAAATCACAACCTTATAAAACTTCCTTCTAAATCCTTTTGTACACCATCGCTTGAGTCTCATCTCCACGGAACACCCCCGCATGTCATGCGACTCATTCCCCCTTCTTTTCACTGCCTCGCCGCCACCCGAACAACCCACTAGAAACAGTAATCCGTACCTACATATACAAATAGGGTTACAGAGACCCTCGTGATCCATCTTATCTTAACATGCTGTGCTATTGATACCTGTATCACCCCAACCCCATATCACATGTTCACAATCTTCAAACACATAGCCCGTCAGCCATTCGTATGTGCAGGACCTGAAAACACCCAAAATAAACTTGATTATACACAATTTTTATTACAGCTTTTTTGCTTGGCTTTTAACTATCAACGGAAAAGGAAAAAAGAAAAGGGTAGGGGGTATCAAACTGGCCAGACAGTTGCACAAGGTAGCTGTATCCCGTTTTCTCTGCCGTCTCTTGTGTCCAACAAACCATGATTCGCCGACCCAAGAAACAAAACAACAAGGAAAAAAAGAGTCAGAAAACACCAGTCAAACCACAACTAAACTTGGCCCATCACACAAAAGTCAATCAAGACCGCTTAGTTCCACCAGTCACCCTGGTCCTTCATGGCACGGGCGACCTTGACGAAACCAGCAATGTTGGAACCAGCAACCAGCGAAGGAAGCTCGCCCTCCTTAGCGGGAACGTACTCCTTAGCAGTAGACAGAGCGTTGTTGAAGGCATCCTTCATGATGTTCTTCAGCTTAGCGTCAACCTCCTCCGAGGTCCAGGGCAGGCGCTGAGAGTTCTGGGCCATCTCGAGACCAGAAACGGCGACACCACCGCAGTTGGAAGCCTTACCGGGAGCGTACCAGATGGCGGAAGTGCCCTTGGCGGCACGCTCGGCCTCGAAGACGTCAATGGCCTCCTGGGTGCAACCCATGTTGGAACCCTCGGCAATGACAGTGCAGCCGTTGGCAACGAGGAACTCGGCCTCCTCCTTGGAAACCTCGTTCTGGGTGGCCGAAGGAAGAGCAATGTCAACCTTGCCGGAGTGGATCCAGGGGCGGGCACCGTCAATGTACTTGAACTTGGAACCGGCCTCGAAGGCGGTAAGAGCCTTGCGGTCGACCTTGAGGTCGGCAATCTTGGAAATCTCCTCGGGGGTGAAACCACCCTCGGTGGCAATCAAAGCACCCTTAGAGTCGGACAGGGAGACAACGGTAGCACCGAGCTCAATGCACTTAAGGGCAGCGTACTGGGCGACGTTACCGGAACCGGAAATGGCAACGCGCTTGCCGGCGAAGGTGCCACGGCCGGCCTCCTTGAGCATGTACTCGACGTAGTAGACGAGACCGTAACCGGTGGCCTCGGGACGGATCAGAGAACCACCCCACGACAGACCCTTACCGGTGAGGACACCCTCCCAGCGGTTGCGGTACTTGCGGTAGGCACCAAACAACCAACCAATCTCACGACCAGAGACACCAATGTCACCGGCGGGAACGTCAGTGTCGGCACCGATGTGCTTGGACAGCTCACGCATGAAAGACTCGCAGAAGCGGCGGATCTCGTTGTCAGACTTGCCCTTGGGGTCGAAGTCGGCACCACCCTTACCACCACCCATGGAGACTATATAAGAAAGGATGTTAATGACTGGGCATGACAACGGTATGACATCATGGGGGAAGGAGAAAACTTACGGCCGGTAAGAGCGTTCTTGAAGATCTGCTCGAAACCAAGGAACTTCAGGATAGACAGGTTGACGGTGGGGTGGAAACGGAGACCGCCCTTGTAGGGGCCCAGAGCCGAGTTGAACTGGACACGGAAACCGTTGTTGACCTGGAGGTTACCCTTGTCATCCTCCCAGACGACGCGGAACTGGATGATGCGCTCGGGGATAGAGACGACCTTGAGGGCGGTACGGTACTCGGGGTTCTTTTCGAACAGGGAAGAGTTCTCAAGGGTGCTGACAAGCTCTGAATACGACGACGACAAAGGTTAGTTTTCTATTGAACATAGTCGTGAGAAAGAATTAATCAATCGACTCACCCTTGTAGGCCTGCTCGAACTCGGGCTCGCGGGGAAGGTTAGACATTTTGATGGTGTGTATAAAGTGTTGACAAGAAACTTGACTTGAAGAACAAAAAGAAGAACAAAAGACGGCCAAACGGCGGGCCTCCCCACCATCTTTATACATTCTCGGACCAGACAAACCCCGCCACTAAACCAGTGCCCCTCTTTCTCGCCGCAGTAGCCAGGCAACACTATCCAGACATCCTGTCCGTCCCGATGGACTACGGCTCTAGTCCATATTTCGTCCTGGAGCTTCCCAAACCAGAATCCACTCTTGTTGTCCGAACGCTAAAGAATGGCAGCGATGACCGGAGTTGCCACACGCCCCGGCGACCTCCTTGCCCCCACCATAGGCCCTTCCTTCTTAGATGCACGCCCTTAGTCTGGTAGCAAGTTTGGCAAGGATGGCCACCGTGAGCCGAATCCGGTTAGCGCTGTGTCCTGCTTTTTCAGATCCTGGGGGAGTTTGCTGGGTCCTCGGGACGACGTGAGTCGTGTGGAAGCATTTGTATACCGTTACAAAATGGACGACATGAGGTTGTTGACGTGTAACTATGTACGTATATTGCGTATGTAGCGGCTGTTTTTAAGTCTTGAAATGACATAAAACGGGTAACTATGCACATGTGTCGAGTACAAGGGTTGTGTATCACCAGGGTTAGTCCCAAGATAACAATGTGAAGAAAACCACCACACCTTGAAGTGGTACCCCTCAATTTGACGCGGAGAAAACAACAATCACAAGATAAGCTCCTCATCCAATCGAGTAAGCAACAATTGAGGTGATTCAAGTCGTAGTAATGGGTTCCTCCAACCCCGGAGGGCGCATTCCGCTCATGTACTCCAGAGGGGAGTTTCTAAAAAGTCTGGGGAAGGCGATACAGGGTGTAAGGCGGGCTCATCACTAGGTTGAGCTAGTCGGACTTGTCGCAATGAACATAACAGGACAGCCCGAAGAGACACCGGGGTCGTCACATACGACAATACGATAGTCGAGAAAGTTTACCCATGGTGTTCTCCGACACCTCATCGACTGGATATTCCATTCCTGTAGTCGTCGATTTGACCAACACTTGGTTCTCCAGAGGATTTACCAGGGCTTATCGAGAGGCTCTGATTGGTCAAGATCAACTAACATAATCCAATCGAGCAATTCTTCGCTCTAATTCGCCACGCTGCCATCCTTCCTAGTCTGTTCCAAAGGAAAAGGCGTGTCCGTCAGGGCACTCTTTGGTAATAGAAATTACAAGGGTTACACGGTGACTCCTAGGGTCTTTGGATAGGCTCGGCGGGAAGTTCGGAGATATTGAGGGTTGGAGCGGACCGAAGAAAGAGTTTGTGGTTTTGATGACTGTGACGAATTGAGATATGGACGAATGAGACACTATGAGGTAGCTGGTGACGTGTAGGTTTTGAGAGAAAGTGTGCAATTGTAACGACGTTTACTGGATTTCAGGGCAGGGATAGGTTATAGGACAGTCTTGTTACATGTGTCCATACTTGCCCTGGTTGACGGATTTCATGGAAGGTGAGGTCCGGATAGACAGGTCGCTTAGGAGGAGCTGAAAAGGATTCGGGGCCAGTGTGAGTATGTAGTAGTTTGACCGAACGGAATGAACACCGGCCGGGATGATTTCAACAGTAGCATGTCATGGAAGTTTGTAATCTACTGGTGGATAGGAAGATTTCAATTGTATTGTCATTTTCATTATTGACAAGCCGGGGTTCGTGCGGGGTCGGATATGAGGGGGAGACAAGATGAATGAATAAAGCTTAAAACATATGTAGGAATCAAGGGAATCAATCAACGTAACCAAATCGACTCATGGCGCATGTTAAGCCCCCCCCAAAAAAGACAGAAAAAAAAACTCCAGAAACTACCACGATACTTCACCTTCACTCTTATGCAGCTACGGGAAATAACGGCCTCACCACCAAAAAACCGGGTCCGTAGGTCCACGCCCCAAGTATTCATTACTCAACCAGATCAATTAGACTCGTCAGTCCACCCGGAGCCTCACGATCGAAGAGCCCCGCCTGGCTTCTAGGCTGGCCAGTAACAGCGCGTATAATTGCGTTTTTGGGGCGCGCTGGGTGGAAGTAGCCGCTGACGGGGGGGCGTTGTGGCCGACGGCGGCGGCTCTGTTTGATGGGTGGGGCGGACGTTTTGGACGGGGACGGGGTTGGGGAGGTATGGCATGGGGCTTTTTGGACGACGTCAGGCCATTTTGATCGGGGGATTACGGAGCTTTAGGACATTGTATGGGTGGATGAGTGTAGCTTGAAAGATGGCGGAGAACTGGTTATTTCGTGGTGATGGTTGTGAGGAGACTATGTTAGGGTTTTGTCCGTAACCGGGATGACAACATGTATGAGTATGCACATGCGTGAGTACTAAACACCGTTTGAACCCGTTCTTATGCGTCGACAACCGCACAAATAAGCTCTTTCTAGACATACAACATAGACCCGCTGTTGTTCCTATAACATGCCCTGCGGGATTTCTTTCAAACTCAATATAGCCACGTATTACCCGCCGAAATCGGGACAAAAATGCACGCCCCGCCGTCAGCTTCCGAATCACAAGGAAATCCCACGCCCCGAACATGTCCTGGATAGAAGGTGTAATGAATATCAAGCAACGTCATGTACACATGTATGGACATATCGTATATATGCACGTCTTCCGAAGCAAGCACATGCCCATTCGACAAATCTATATGTCCCGTCGCCCGACTCTTCAAGCATCCTTGGCATCGATACCTTCTCATCGCATCTAGGCGACGGCCGATAGGTTCTCTCGGGGTTAATATACACCCCTCAATTGAATCCTTCGTTTCTTTCCCCGACGGTACTCGACGTGATGGGTCGTGACTTTTCTTTACTGATTGATAACAGGTAATGGAATGGGCTCACAATGAGAGGTATTTAGCCGCGACCGTGTAAGATAACATGCATGGTGGGGGTTGTATTGACATGTTTGTAGAATACATAAAGTTCATGATGGGCACGTTTCTATCAAATGTGTTCGGTATTTTTGCACGTGAGATGGGTTGTCCCAGAAACTAGGGTTTCCTATCATTTTGGTACGTATGAAGTTTTGGTCTTGTGGACACAATACCTCTCATACGTCACCATTTTATATCCGACGTTATGAAGCCGACTAGTATGACCCGTGTCTCTGATCATCTCCAAAGAAGTCACTCCTATACATCCAAATCACCAGCAACCCCGCACTTATTCGACACCAAAACGCCACAAAATGTGGCACCTTGTGGCGCTCTGACGTAGTTAACCAAGCCAAACGGCCCAAGGGGCAACAAAAGGCCAGCTCGTTCCTTCGGACGGGAGCTAAGACAACGGACGGAACAAGCTCAAGCTGCTTTCAAAGTTCCATCAAGAGACGTCTTAGCTAAGGCGATATTGGGATTTATAAGTCTCTCTCGACTCCAAATTGTCCTCTTTTTCCTTCCCATCTGTTCCATCTCGACTAAACTATTGAATACCCGATACATAAAAAGTTACACTACAAATCCACCAAAATGGTCAACATCAAGACCTTCATGGTCGCCTCTCTGGCGGCCCTCGCCACGGCTAGTTCCGCGGTAATCGATTTGGTACCGTCCAACTTCGACTCTGTAGTCCTGCAAAGCGGCAAGCCCACGCTCGTTGAATTCTTTGCCCCGTGGTGTGGCCACTGCAAGAATCTTGCGCCCGTCTACGAGGAACTTGCTACTGCGTACTCGTTTGCAAAGGATAAAGTGCAGATTGCAAAGGTAGATGCTGATGCTGAGCGGTCGCTGGGCAAGAGATTCGGCGTTCAGGGCTTCCCTACTTTGAAGTGGTTTGATGGCGTTAGTGACAAGCCCGTTGAGTATAGTGGGGCGAGAAGCCTGGAGGCGTTGACGGAGTTTGTCGAGAGTAAGACGGGTATCAAGATGAAGAAGAAGTGGGTTCCTCCTAGCAGTGTCGATGTCTTGACCGATGTTAGCTTCACTGAGAAGGTTGGTGGAGATCAGGGTGTCTTGGTTGCTTTCACTGCTCCTTGGTGTGGTCGTAAGTTTTTGAATCAACTAGCAAGATATTGGAAATTATACTAACAAACTAGACTGCAAAAACCTTGCTCCCATCTGGGAAAAGACCGCCGATGATTTCTCCCTCGATTCCTCTGTAGTCATCGCCAAGGTTGACTGTGAAGCCCCCAACAGCAAGGCTCTCGCCAAGTCCCAGGGTGTCTCTTCATACCCCACCATCAAGTGGTTCCCTGCCGGCAGCACTGTTGGTGAACTGTACCAGGAGGCGCGCACCGAGGAGGCTATTGTCTCTTTCGTCAACAAGAAGGCTGGTCTTCACCGTACCGTTGGCGGTGGTCTCGACTTTGCCGCTGGTACCCTTTCTGCTCTGGATCAGTTGGTCGTCAAGCTGTCTGGTGGATCTACTGCTGCCGAGGTTCTCTCTCTGGTTAAGTCTGAGTCGAGCAAGTTCACTGCTGATGTGCAGAAGAAGTCGGCTGAGTACTACGCTCGTGTCCTGACCAAGCTTGGTGAAAACCAGGGCTATGTCAAGAAGGAGCTTACTCGTCTGCAGAGCCTCCTGTCCAAGGACACTCTTGACCGTGTCAAGCGTGATGAACTTACCATTAAGGCCAACATTCTGAAGAAGTTTGAGGATGCTAAGATTGCTGTTGGTGATAAGGCTGCTGCCGCCACTGACGCTGCTGGTTCGGCTGCTGCTGCTGCCACTGACGCTGCTGGTTCGGCTGCTGCTGCTGCAGGCTCTGTTGCTGGTGAGGCGGCTGGTGTTGCTGGCGACAAGGCTGCTTCTGCTAAGGATGCTGCTGGCTCGGTTGCTGCTGATGCGGCTGCCAAGGCTGGAAAGGCTAAGGATGCCACTGTGAAGAAGGTTGCTGATGCTGTTAAGGAGGCTGCCGAGGTTGTTTCGGAGAAGGCTGAGAATGCCAAGGATGAGCTGTAAACGGGAGACTATGATTTACTGGTGGTAGATATTGAATACATGTGTGAATATATTATACTACGAGGAATTCTTCTTGGCTGCTTCATTCTTCTCTTTTTCCTGGAGAGCACTTTCAAGGCTATCCAGTCGACGGGACATTTCATCCACTATGCTTTGTTAGACCTAACCGATTCAATTCACATGTAAAAACTCACTCTTTGCAAAGATCTCACTTGATACGCCAGCAAACTTGTTACTAATCGAGTTCAAAAGGTCCTCTACCGCCGCGTTAAAATCCACATGCGGGTCCTCAACCGGCTGCTACATGGTGTTAATCACTACTCTCTGCACGACCGACCGACCAGACGGGAAAAAATACCTCTTGCGTAGGGGGTTTAGTAGGTGGGGTAGCCATTTTAAAATCTTCGTGTCAACAAGTCAAATCTTGCGGATGATGCAGAGATGGACGGTTGATGCGGTGAGGCGCGATGGTGGCTTGCGCGAATGGTCGGTTTTCAGTGTTATAGGGGGTGTAGCTGAGTTAGGCTTGGTGGGATTGTCTCGGTGTGCTCGGTGTAGATGTAGCAGGGGAGGTGATCTGGGGGTTTACCGGGCTTGCGGGTGTTGTACGGGTGGTTTTTTTTGTCCTGGGATTTAGATATTCTCCGATTGTGCGGCTTAGTGAGGTGAGCTGAACGGAGACTTGCATTATTGAGACATTCTTTACGCTTTTACGTAGTGGTGGTGATTGGGGTGAGTTTGATGAGACAAACCCTAATGTTTGGGTTGTTTAAAGACCCCTGTATCATGTGACGTAGATACGTGATTAATGATGTTCAGTTGTGATGATTGTATATTCAATACCACAAAGCAGAGAACACTTATATAATTCATAAATTTAACTTGACTTTTCTAGAGATAAAACACAGTGGAAAAATCTCGTATTCATCCCATCCCTTGCTTCAAAACCCCACGTCAGAAACACGGAATGCCCGCCCCAACACGCTTATAAACACATACAAAATGGCCTCCCCAAGCCAGAATGACCCCGCTGAAGCCGCTCGTCGTCAGTCAATATCAAGCCAGTCAGACGAAGAATCAGAGCGAGCTGCACTGTTACCGGCTACAGAACAGCCACCAGAAGAACCCGAGGTAGTACGGCCAGGGTCGACGAGACCGGAAACACGGAGAGATGGGGAAACATATACGGCTGTAGATGGCGAGGAGGATACCCCAGGGAGTGGCGCGGGGACTCCAGAGATGCCGGAGGCTCAGGAGACGGCTAGTAGGGAGGAAACACCAACTGAGGCGACGGGAGAGGAAACACCGGCACCGTCACGATGGGGTGATTCTTTCCCGGGGTATGGCTTTGTGATAGTCCTGTTGTGGATGATATTCTGGCCTGAGGGGAGCTCCTTGGTTGCTCCTGTTGGCGACGTTGGAATATCACGGTTTGAACATGCGGGGCACTCACTTGGGGTGTTACAGAATTGTAGTTGGGCCGACTTCTCACCAGGCGTGATAAAATCGACCGAGCACCTTCAAGCCATCGACGCGGCAAATCATACACAGGAGGATGAATATATCGGTGCGGGCCAAGGATATGTCAATCTTACGGGTTTTCGGAAGGGCGACAATTTTACTTGGGATGGCCTCAAGGAAATACAAAGTCGCTGGGCGGCTCTCCACCGCGATGCTTCACTACCGTTGTCGGCTACAGAACCAACCTGGGATCCACGACCTATCCCCGTTTGGCAAAACATCTCCGGGAGTGTTACCGGGGCATGGTCAACGACTGACTTCCCTGGACCTCGGAGAATGATGTCGGATTATAATCTATCAAAGATAGTGCCGTATGTCGACTGGCAAGAAGCTGAAGATTGGGTATGGAATCTAAGTTTGTCAACGGGCGGTTGGACACGTATGACCTTTCATGATTTCCAAGAGAAAGATGGGGCGAGTTATGTTTCGGCTTCTATGGCGGTGGAAGATAAAGGGAGTCCATGGGAGATGTGGGATATGACGCTTTACGGGGTCCACTGGGGTGAAGCCGGCGCGGCGATATTATCCACCAACAGTGACAAGTTTGACGGTATCTTTGGTATTCCCTTGTTAGCTCCGACTGAGGAAATGTTTCTCTCGGCACGAAAGACATTGAACGAGAGTATCATTCGTCGCATGGAGACAAAGGACAAGCAACTGTATTCAGACCCTCGTCATCCATGGGTAGCAGACGACTATGCGAATGCGTACACGCCCACTCCACAGTGTGAATACATTGTATTTCTCCAGCTCCTTCCTCCGGACCGGGAGAGGTTCCTTGGGGATCGGCCGAAGGAAGATGCAAAGACTGCCTACGACGAGATTGAACAGGAACTTCGGGACCCGATGGGTGCGCCGATCGGGATGATACCTAAGTTGCAGATGGCCATGGAGGTGTTCTCGCCCGATTGTGGCTTCTCATTGGCGTCGGTGGCACCGGTTGTGCCGGGGCCCACGGGGCACTTATCTGGATATAGAAGTGCTGTGCAAAGAGCGCATTTGAACAGTGTTATTCTGGGTATGTTTACTATCGCTACAGTGCAGTTTATGCTTTTGAGGCGGCAAATGAACCAGGCTTCTACGCCTTCGACCATTGGGAGAGTCAGTTTCTTGACCATTTGTATCATGGCCTTGGCGGATTGGTTGCTTGCTGTCTTTGCATTGGTGTTCATACTTAACCCCCGCTGGGTAGTCACCAGTGCAGCCATGATTTTCTCCGCGTTAATGTCATCTGCTCTTGCTGCAACGTTCCTAGTAAGGGTTTTCAACACACAGTTACCGAATCGTCTACGGGAACGGGATATTTCACGCCAGGCTGGCCGGGCTGCTCGAGAGGAAAGTAGATCACGGGCTGCCACACCGGTGGCTACTACTGATGAAAGAGGGGATGATCAGATTCTGCCTACTACGCATAGACCTGCCTCACCACCTTTCATAGTCCCGTCAGATCAAGATATTGACGCGGAGATTCTTGAGGACACTACGGCGACGGCCACGGAGAGAGGTCGGGGGGCACGGGATGATCCTACCCATGGGATGACTACCTATAACATAGCCCATGTCTCTAGATGCTTGTTACTTTTGGGCTTTGTCATTGCCATTTTGTTGCTATCTACTTTTGCCCAGAGGAGAGCTGTTCGTGCGTTGACGTATTATATCTTATCGTTTTTGTATTTCTCTTTCTGGTTACCACAGATATATCGGAATGTTTGGGGGAATTCCAGGAGAGCACTCAGTTGGGAATTCACCTTGGGACAGAGTATTATGAGACTACTCCCCATTGGGTATTTATACGCGGTTGAGGGAAATGCCTTGTTATTGTACACAGATCGGAAATGGTTCTTGACGCTCTGTGCCTGGGTGGGTCTCCAAGTTGTAATTCTCGGAATCCAAGACCTTTTCGGTCCACGAGTCGCCATTCCAAAGGGTCTCGCTTGGTTCCCGGAAGCTTGGAATTATCACCCAATACTTAGAGAAGACGGCCTAGAGTCTGGGCCCCTGCCAATCGGGATTGCTGATGCTCCAAGACGGGTACTCCCCGCGACTACCGGGACAGGCACGTTCTCGCCCACCTCAAGCATTTCCTCCGCAACCCCATTAATCCCGGATTCGTCGGAAACGCCAAGATCACGACAGGTCATTAGGGTCATGGATTGTGCGATTTGCTGTGAGGACTTGGAGGTTCCCGTCCTAGGAAAGGGCGGCGGTGATGGCGGAGTCATGGGAGTTTGGATGAGGAGAGGTTATATGGTTACACCGTGTGGTCATGTTTTTCATACGCCATGTTTGGAGAATTGGATGAGGTTGAGACTGGTTTGTCCGAATTGTAGAGAGGATATTCCGCCGTTGTAGGGGGTATATACTGGGGGCAGGGCTCACTTCATGTCGTTAGATCAGTTGTTACACCATGCAAATAATACTTAGTGTTGATTGGCTCCACATTTCCAGGGATCGTGGTCGCGCATGTTTGGTTGTTATCGATTGTGGGTATAAGCAAGTAAAGCGAATTGATATACATCCCAATAAACCTTCTTTAATTGAATTCATTAACGCCCTTCAATCCATTGTCATCACCCATCATACATTTCTATAACACCGCCATCAAACCGAATTAAAATACCCGACCGCGAACCTTCTAATCATCCGCTTCTCCCGTCGTCTTGTTCCGTTCCTCCGTCCGTCTGGGAATCTGCGCGTCACAATGAAATCTACCCCCCTAATCATAAACTGGCACGACCAAAACGCCCCCATCTACTCCACCCATTTCGAACCCACCAGCAAATCCCGTCTCGCCACCGCCGGTGGTGACAATAACGTGCGCATATGGAAGGTTGACAAGACCGGCGAGGATAGAAAGGTTGAGTATCTTTCTACCCTGGCGAAACATACACAGGCTGTGAATGTAGTGAGATGGTCTCCAAAAGGTTTGGCTATATCTGTTCCGTGATATATGAGAGGAAATGCTGACCCGGCTAAAGGTGACGTCCTAGCTACAGCTGGCGATGACGGCAACGTGATAATCTGGGTTCCGTCCGAAACACCCGTTCAATCCTTCGCTTCCGACCTTCCACCCGACAAGGAAACCTGGCGAGCCCGCCATCTCTGCCGGTCCTCTGGCGCTGAAATCTACGATCTTGCCTGGTCACCCGACGCAACACACTTCATCATTGGCAGCATGGATAACGTCGCCCGTATATACAACGCACAAACAGGCTACCTAGTTCGCCAGATCGCTGAACATAGTCATTATGTCCAAGGTGTATCGTGGGACCCGTTGGGCGAGTTCGTCGCGACACAGAGCTCAGATCGCTCGGTACATGTCTATTCACTACGCGGGAAGGACGGGGGAGTTCTTGGGGCTGAGGAGAAGCCTGTGCGGGTGGCAGGACATAGCAAGGCCGATTTACCAGCGAGAAGGTCATTCGTTCCGCCGGTAGCTCCTGGTGATAGAGTCATGCAGTCTGTTGAAGACGTTAGTCCCGCGGTCTCTTCAACCCCCGGAACCCCCACTATGAACCCACCGAGTCTACCCAGCCACTCGCGCAAATCGTCAATGAGCTCACGGAGGTCAGTCTCACCCGGGCCACCAATGCCGTTACCGGCGGTTATGTCGATGGGCCCGGAGGCTTCGCCGAAGACCAAGGCGATGATTCCAGGGCCGTCGGGGGTTAAAAATGCTATGCTTTATGCGAATGAGACGCTGGCTTCGTTCTTTAGGCGGTTGACTTTTACCCCGGATGGTGGGCTCTTGTTGACGCCCTCGGGACAGTATCAGACGCAGGTTTCGCCACAGGGCGCGAGTAAAGTAGCGTATGAAATCGTTAATACCGTGTATATTTACTCGCGTGGCGGGATTAACAAGCCTCCGATTGCTCACCTACCGGGGCATAAGAAACCCTCGGTAGCAATCAAGTGCTCCCCGCTTATCTATACTCTACGGACTACACCGGCGGCAACCCGCAATTTCACTATTGATTCTTCCAAGGAAGGTGCTATCTCTAGTCTTTCTGAGACTGTGACGATGGAACCACCAGCCAGGCCATCTTCGGCATCGGCGAATGGGCCAGCTCCGGCGTTTGCATTGCCGTATCGCATGGTTTATGCGGTGGCAACACAGGATAGCGTGTTGGTTTATGATACCCAGCAGATGACACCGATCTGTGTGGTGAGTAACCTGCATTGCGCAACGTTTACAG
This sequence comes from Huntiella decipiens, assembly GCA_003032515.1. NCBI lineage: Eukaryota > Fungi > Ascomycota > Sordariomycetes > Microascales > Ceratocystidaceae > Huntiella > Huntiella decipiens. The sequence continues at coordinate 32,059 of NETU01000597.1, forward strand.
ACCTCGCGTGGGCGGGTGATGGAGAGACTTTGGTGATTAGTAGTTCGGACGGATTCTGTTCTATGTTGGCTTTTGCAAAGGGGGAGTTGGGTAGTATCTATGAAGGAAGTCTCAGTCGGCCTACGGGGGGTGTCTCAATGACATTGCCTAGTGTAACTGCCACGGGCAAGACGGAAAATGTCAAGGCCGGGCAGGTTGGAGGGGTTAAGAGAGAAGCAGGGCCGAATCCAGCTGGAGAAAAGGATAATGGGAAGGCTAAGAAGAGACGCATTGCGCCGACGTTGATTGAGGCTTTTGGGAGGCCAGAGGGTCCGAAAGATGGAGAGGGAAAGACGGAGTAGACTTGCTATGTAGACTTGCTTACTCTATAGATTCGTCCTTGCTATATCACGATGTGTAGGGTTATTTGCCAGGGTTGATTTGGTGATACGATACAGGCTGGCTGCCATGGCAACGACGGTCAACATAAAAGTGTCATGAATCATGGTAGAATATTTGGGACAAAAGGTAATCAAAGCCCTGTAAAGTGCGATCCTCGTAAAAAGAAGCATGAAACAAAAGCACAACCCACGAACCAATATCCTCAATAGCCCTGGTCTTTATGCAGATTATCGACGACTAAACTACAGACGAGGGGTTGTTTACATATACACATCGACCGTACATATATTTCCCCGACGACCCGCTTTCGTCCCTGTTTCCGTGCCGCGCCACTTGTTTGGTTGGTGGGCTAGCTAGCTGGGTTGTGTCACCTGTGAGCGAGTACATACATACAACATCGACTGACCGACTCTGTTGATGTCATTTGGAGTTGTTTTTCTTTCTTTTGCAACGCACGCGGGGTTTTCTTTCAATTCTTCAAAGTTTGGTATGTATATTATAGTGCAGACAAGGTATGTTTGGATGGATGGGTCTGGATTGTTGGACTGACGGGTTTTGTTTAGATTGGCTTTTGGGCTTTTTTGATTCTCCCTTTCTCTTGTTGTCGTTTACTGCCTGTATTATATCGCGTTTACAAAGATTCTAGCTATATCCACGACTTATGCTAGATTTTGACGACTTGCCTCTGATAGCCACCTTTCTTTTCATCCTACTATTTGTTGCCTGACTTGTCATATTCGTGACAACTCAAGTAAACCCAACCGAACGGACCCCTCCACCCGCTTATGCACGAATAACGACGACCCACGAAGATCCTCAAAAATTCATCGAACCTTCAAAAGACAACATTACCAACTATCGAAATGTCAACCTACCGACCATCACATACCCTAGATTCTTCATTCCGAACCCCCACCGCATCTCCTACAAAATCCGGTACATCAACTTCCTCAACACCAACGATCACCGGATCACCAGTCCGCAGGACTCTCCAGAACCCCGCTTCTCCGATTTCCAGAAATCCCTCTACTATCTCGACAGCATCGGGATATTCTACCCATTCAGACCATAGTATTGGAGCTAGTGGGAATACCACCATGTCGTCGTTTTCTTCATACGGCGGCGGCGGCGGCTCGCATAGACGAGGCTTGAGCGAGGCCGCTCCGTCAAAGGGGAAGGCTACGAGTAGTATCATTGACCGGTTCAACAGCCGGGCTGGTCAAGAAAATGCGCCTATGCCAAAGGGCACCGACGTTTACAAAGGCGTTCGCTCGGGATTAAGACCGCTGAGTGCGGCGCCTATGTTGCAGCCAGGTAGTCTCTTTCAAAGCCCGAATACCTCGCCGACACGCACACCTACTACGACGAATTCAGCGCGCACATCGCCTACTAGAGCGGGGTACCTCGCAAATTCACCCACGAAAAGCTCACATTTGGCGGATAAAGTACCGAGTACCCCGCCTGCTCAAACAAGACGGAGAGACTACGACCAGAGTATGTCCGTTGACATGGGCAAGTTATCCCTTTCGAACCGACCCGAGTTGTCTCCGCCGGTGGTGAGCCCACGGGCGGGTATAAGACCTGGTGCATTGACGTTTACCCGTTCGGATATTCCTGGTACAATGGGCTCGGGATCAGTTACTAGCCCGGGGGTAACATCTCCTGGAAACGGGTCTCCTTCGCATGTGCATCATCCGGCGACGTTTGAGGCTGATCTTACTGTCTTGGGAAAGTCTACGACGGGGTACCTAAAGACTTTGTCCAAGTTGGCGGCGGCAGAGTCAGCGGAGGACTTGGATTTTGTACCGCCGACGCAAGAAGTCGTGGGACTCCGTGGGAGAAGGAGATTGGCGAGGAATGCTAGCCCGGAGAAACCAAAGAATAATTATGGTTTTGGAGACCGGAATTGGATGGATAAGCAGCGGCAGTTTTTGCAGGCTTATGAATATCTTTGTCATATTGGTGAGGCCAAGGAGTGGATTGAGGATATCATCCAGAAACCTATCCCGGCCATTGTCGAATTGGAGGAGAAACTTCGGGATGGTGTCACGTTGGCGGAAATTGTTCAGACTTTGAAGCAGAGACCATTACGCATTTTTCACCATGCACGGCTTCAGTATAAACATTCCGACAATATCAATATCTTCTTTTCATACTTGGATGAGGTTGAGATGCCGGATTTGTTCCGGTTTGAACTCATTGATTTGTACGAGAAAAAGAACATTCCTAAGGTGATCTACTGTGTCCACGCACTCAGTTGGCTTCTTTACCGGAAGGGAATCGTTGACTTCCGGATTGGCAATTTGGTCGGCCAGTTGGAGTTTGAACACCATGAGTTGGAGGCGATGCAAAAGGGGCTGGATAAGCTGGGCGTTAGTATGCCGGCGTTTGGAAATATGGGTGCCGACCTGGGCGTTGAAGAGCCAGAAGAGACTGAGGAGGAACGGATTGAGAGAGAGTTGAAGGAGATTGAGGGTATCATTATTGACTTGCAGAGTCAAGCCCGAGGGTCGCTGCAACGGATGCAGTTAGGAGTTATTATGAATGCCCTATGGGATAATGAAGAATGGTTCATTGACCTCCAGTCGCGCGCCAGAGGAGACTTTGCAAGACAGATTTGCCGGTATAAACTGGATATGGCCCGGTTCGCCACAAACCTGCAAAGTGTAATTCGTGGCTTCTTGGTACGGAGACGAGCTGGTAGACGCCAACAGATTCTGGCAGTTTTGGAACCGGATATCTTGGAGTTGCAGAGTATCTTCCGGGGTCAAAGGGCGAGAAAACAGTTCCGTGCGGTCAAGAATGAGGTTTCCTCGGGGACTGCCCCCGCAATTGTCGCCTTACAAAGTATGATTCGGGCCCAGAAACTTCGTCGGGAAGTCTCCGATCTCAAGTCTCGACTCCTGCCATGTGAGAAACCCGTCCGGTCTATCCAGTCTTTTGCCAGGGGTTTCTTGGCTCGGAAGATGCACATGCAGGTGCAAGAGGAGACTAAGCAGGTTTCTGCGGGAGGCTTGGAGAAGTTGCAGGCGGCTGTTAGAGGCTTGGCTATCAGGAGACGTATTGACGAGGAGAAGAGGGAGTTACACAGAGAGACGGAGGCTGTGGTAGGGTTGCAGGCGGCTTGTCGAGGTTTGGTTGAACGGGCACGGGTTGCGAAGGAGATGAGATTGTTGGAGAGACATGTTCCCGCGTTTGTGCAGTTACAGGCGGCTATTAGAGGTGGGATTGCCCGCAGAGGAGTTACCAAGGATGAGGGAGAGATGAAGAGATCTATGGGCGTTGTTACTAAGTTGCAAGCTGTGATTAGAGCGGGTGCGCTTAGAGAAAAGGTTGAAGCTCAGAAGAGAGAGTTGGCGGGACATGAGGAGATGGTTGTCTTGTTACAGGGATTGATTCGTGGGTCGTTGAAGAGAGAAAAGTTGATTGTTGAGCAGGATGAGGTGATTTCGCATTCTGATGCGGTGGAGGTTTTGCAGTCTTTCATCCGGGCTGGCGTCGTCCGGAAAGAAGTTGCTGAGACTAAGGCGGCGCTTGCTGCGGAGACGGGGGCTATCACTGAGGTGCAGGCTTTTGTCAGGGCGATGCTTTTCCGACGGAATCTGGCGTTGGATATTGATTCTCTTGAACGTCAGGCTTTTATTGTTACCAAGCTTCAGGGACATATCCGCGGGTCTCTTGCTCGGGGTAGACATAACGCTTTACTTGGAGAACTTTCTCAGCATAAGGAGGCCGTTATTCTCTTACAGGGCCACTCTCGCGGTGCTCTTCTCCGTGGCGAGATTGCTGATATCATTGGACAACTTGAGGATGAAGAAGCGTGGATTCTCGATTTACAGTCGCGTATGCGGGCGTTTGTCGTGCGTGCCAACTTTGAAGAGAAGCGTCGGTTCTTCAACGAGAACATGCAAAAGGTTGTCAAGATCCAATCGTTTGTTCGTGCCAAGATGCAAGGAGAGGCATACAAGAGTCTTACGCAGGGAAAGAACCCTCCTGTTAACGCTGTCAAGAACTTTGTTCATCTTTTGAATGACTCGGACTTTGATTTCAATGAGGAAGTGGAGTTTGAAAGAATGCGCAAGACTGTCGTTCAGCAAGTCAGACAGAATGAGGCGTTACAGGTTTACATTGACCAGTTGGATATCAAGATTGCGTTGTTGGTTAAGAACAAGATTACTCTGGATGAAGTCATTAGACATCAGAGTAACTATGGTGGTCATGCAATGGGCATGATTGCTAATTCATCCATGGTCTCTACCAACCAATTCGACCTTAAGGCTCTGAACAAGAACTCGCGCAAGAAACTAGAGAGTTACCAGCAGTTGTTCTTCACGCTACAAACCCAGCCCCAATACCTCGGTCGTCTCTTCCGCCGCATCAGGGAAACTGGTACTGCCGAGAAAGAAAGCAAGCGCATTGAACATCTCATCATGGGCCTCTTCGGATACGCACAGAAGCGCCGTGAGGAATATTACCTCCTTAAAACCGTGGCGCGTGGCTTGCACGAGGAAGTTGAGGTGTGCGAGACGCTCTCCGATTTCACCCGTGGGAACTTTTTCTGGGCCAAGATTCTAGCAAACTACGCCCGGTCGCCTAGAGATCGGAAGTACCTACGGGAGCTCCTGGCGCCGTTAATCCGCGAGAATGTTATTGACGATCCGGGATTGGACTTGGAGTCGGATCCGCTGCAGATTTATCGGTCGGCTATCAGTAATGAGGAGTTGAGAACGGGTCAGCCGTCGTATAGACACCCTGATGTGCCGAGAGAAGTGGCGATTAAGGACCCGGAGACGCGCGATTTGTTCATTGATCATATGCGTGATCTCAGAGAGATTTGCGAGCAGTTCCTCGTGGCGATGGAGGAACACTTGCAGAGAATGCCATATGGGGTGCGCTACATTGCTAGACAAATCTTTGATGCGCTGTCGGCACGATTCCCCGAGGAACAGGCGTCTGTGGTTTTGAGTGTGGTGGCTAACTGGCTTTGGCGGTTCTACCTGCAGCCGGCGATGATTGCGCCTGAGAACTTTGGTGTGATTGAGCGGACTTTGGCGCCGTTACAGAAGAGGAATCTGGGGGAGATTGCCAAGGTTCTTTGCCAGATTGCGGCGGGGAGACTCTTTGGCGGTGAAAACATTTACTTGCAGCCGCTGAATGAGTTCCTTTCTGACTCGATTAATCGGTTGTTGGCCATTACTAACCAGCTTATTGGGGTGGCGGATGCCGAGAGTACGTTTGATATTGACGAGTTCAATGACTTGTACGCTAAGAATAAGCCAACGCTGTATATCAAGATGGCAGATGTATTTGCCATGCACGCTTTGATTGTGCAGGAGCTTGCTGCGCTGGCACCTTCGAGGGATGATGTATTGCGGGAGATTATGTCTGAGTTGGGGTCTGTAAAGACCAACCAGCATGAGATGACAGCAACGGGGTCCTCGGATATCCAGATGTCGTTGACGCCAAAGTTACATAACGTGGACGATCCAGAAGCGCAGGTCAAGGCGCTGTTTATGGAAACGAAGCGGTGTGTTTTGTACATCATCCGGATTCAGCAGGGGACGAATCTCTTGGAGATTCTGGTCAAGCCTATTACCGCGGAGGACGAACAGAAGTGGATTCTCTTGCTTGATGAAGACTTTTCAACGGAGAGTAACCGTGGCGCATACAGTGATGCGCATATGATGGATGTCAGTCAGATGTCCTACTACGAGTTGAAGCGCGTGGCGTTGGAGAATGTCATGCGATTGGAGCAGATGGGGAGAATCTCCAAGCAGAATAACTACCAGGACATCCTAAATGCTATTGCGCTGGATATCCGGACGAAGAGTCGTCGGAGAGTGCAGAGACAGAGAGAGCTGGAGGGTGTCAGAATGACACTGGCTAATCTGAACCAGAAGAAGAAGTATCTGGAGTTGCAGAGGAAGAGTTATGATGATTATATCGAGCAGGCTATGAAGACTCTGCAGAATAAGAAGGGGTGAGTACTCTTAACATAACTACGGATGAGAAACAAACTAACAATGTCTAGGAAAAAACGCTTCCTCCTCCCTTTCACAAAACAATACAACCATCTCCGCGAACTCGAGCGTTCCGGCCGCGTCCCTAAATTCGGCAGCTACAAATACTCAGTCCGGACACTCTCAGACAAGGGCGTAGTAGTAGGCTGGAACGGGGTCAGTGAGCGGGACTGGGAGAAAATCAACTTGACCATCTCGTGTGACGAGGTGGGTGTATTCTCGATTGAGGGACTTCGTGGACATGTTCAGATGCCCGGGGCGGTGGCTACAGTTCATATTGAGGACTTACTGCAGGCGCAGTTTGAAAGTCACCAGTTTATGAATTTGTTTGAGGGGAGTTTGAAGTTGAATGTTAATTTGCTGTTGCATTTGCTTTATCGGAAGTTTTATCGGACGCAGTAGGTGGGGGTAGTAGTTTATTTTGGGGGGTTTGATTGGGTGTTTAGTTGTGGTTAAAACGTTACTTTTTTTGATGATACCGTCCCGTGTTACCATCCTTTGTTGTGAATGTCTGTGATATAACGTCGTCCTATGGGATAGTGTGTTTACACTACGAAACATTTTGCATCCCAAAGTCATCACCACACCAACCAAGACATGACTGTTGTCTAAGTAGTTTCCACATCCATTGTTCGACTCCGCTAGTCTCACCCACCAGTCTAGAAAACAAAACTACCGCTCGCTAGTCTTATCTTTCATCGTGTGTTATTCATCACATGGTCAAAATGCCCATCCATCTCCACAACAGCCCGTGTATCCCATCAAAGTCAGCCTTAATATCGGACTTTCCGTAAACCATCCAAATGTCTCGACATGTCTACTACCACATTCACCGCCCTTCGCCACGTCTGACCCCGAAAACTACGTAACATTCCATGTTCCAATATTCGTCACGCCTTGTCTTATGTGCATATATACATACATACAACCCCCCTTCCACCCACCTAAAGCACGCCATCAAACCTCGCCATCTCCAACCAGAGAAAACAACGGATTGAGGCCATCTCATCTAGTTCCATCACGTGACGTATCTAACCCTAGCGTGTCCAGGTCAAAATGAGGGACCATTTTCACATGTCAATTATCTTGTTGAGTGTAGGTATCCGGGAATGTGTCAACGAAGGGTGCATGTGATTGTGAATTGTTGAGAGCACGCAAAACAGGTAAAGCAAGCGAGTGGTAATATATCGTGGACGTCTGGATAGAGGAGACGTCCAGGGGATTCTAAATAGCGACAAAGACATGTGGGCGGCCGTGTAAAGGGGCCCCCGATTTAGGTCTCACTTTAGTATGGCGACTAGCTAGCTTGGTGGGAATTCTCTTGTGCGATTTGGCTAGTTTGGTGGATAGGAAGGGAAGTTGTGAAGAGAGCACGCAATCGGGGTGACTAAGCTGGGCAAGACGTGCTTTTGCGCGTGCCTTGCGAAATTGGAGCGTCATTTTGTACGAGATGGCGTAATCTGGCTTTTGGAATAATTCGTACTATGAGTGGTTATCATGCGCTTGGTCGACTTCTCATTGGATGATATATCCATCTACACATACACATACATACGTATGTCCTACTCAAAGACACTCCCTGCTAGGTCACGAGACAACACCCAAAAAGCAAAACAGAAAAGGCATCTTCCCCCATCTCGTCTCGTCAAAATCTCGTCCTACCAAGCCCAAAATAGGAAACTCCCCTCCTCCCTATCCCTGCCTGTGTTGGTTGAGAAAGGATGCGGGTAGGGGGATCCTTGTCTTTGATCTTGTATTCCTTTAGTGTTAGTTGATAAGCCAAGCAGTGAAGAAAAATGTATATATAAGACGGATATTCCGGAGTGTAGAGAGGCTTGAAAGAAGGGAGGGTCAATACATAGATTCTTCTTTCTTCACTTTTTTCTGTATCCTTGTCTTGTTCGTTATGGCTTCTTCGTTGGGTATCCCGATTTCTGAGAGGCGGGTGGGAAGTGGTGTTGATACTCCTAGTACGGCACCTACATCACTTTCTTCGACTCCGCCAAATGGACCTTCTATTCCGGCTTTCTCAACGCCGCCTTTGGCTCCGAATGGGAAACCGTATAACATCTTATATATCATGGCCGACCAACTTTCCGCGCCGTTCCTCAAGATGTATAACCCCTCTTCGCAAATCAAAACACCCCATCTCGACGCTCTCGCCGCCAAATCAGTCCAATTCGATTCGGCTTATTGTCCTAGTCCACTCTGTGCCCCCTCTCGTATGAGTATGATCACTGGCCTTCTTCCTATGAAGATTGGGGCTTTTGATAATGCGACGCAGATTGGTAGTGATGTGCCTACTTATGCGCATTACCTACGTCTTCAGGGCTATCATACGGCTTTGGCGGGGAAGATGCATTTCGTGGGAGATCAACTTCATGGGTATGAAGATCGCTTGACGGCAGATATTTACCCGGGTGATTTTGGCTGGGTTGTTAACTGGGATCAGCCGGATACCAGACTAGAATGGTATCATAATGCATCTTCGATTCTTCAGGCTGGAACCTGTGTACGGAGTAACCAGCTGGATTATGACGAGGAGGTCATGTATAAAAGCCAACAATACCTCTACGACCACGTCCGCCAAAGTGAAGACCGTCGACCCTTCGCCCTGACTGTGTCCCTTACTCATCCACACGACCCGTATACCATTGAGGAGAAATATTGGGACTTATACGAAGATGTTGATCCTGTCTTGCCAGAGGTCTCTATCAACAGGGAAGACCAAGATGCCCATTCGAAACGCCTGTTAAAGGTGTGTGACCTATGGGATCAAGAATTCTCCCCGGAACAAATTAAACGGGCTAGACGGGCTTATTACGGGGCTGTCTCATATGTAGATGATTGTATCGGGAAGTTATTGGATACCTTGAAGCGCTGCAAGTTGGACGAGAACACCATTGTTGTATTCTCGGGAGATCACGGCGATATGTTGGGAGAGAGAAACATGTGGTACAAGATGTCCTATTTTGAACCATCTGTTCGCGTCCCATTATTAGTATACCACCCGCATAAATATGCTCCTCGCCGGGTAACAGCCAACGTCTCCACAATGGACATTCTCCCCACAATGTGTGATCTCGTCGGCACAAAACCCATGGACGGTCTTGAACTTGATGGGCGCTCTCTGATCCCCCACTGCGAAGGCACCGGCGTCGAAGAGAAGGTGTACGCTGAATATACAGGCGAAGGCACCATTGCCCCGTTAATGATGATAAAAGACGGGCCGTGGAAATTCGTCTACTGCCCCGCTGATCCCCCGCAACTATACAATCTCCAAAACGACCCTTCCGAACTAATCAATCTCGCCAAGGTGCTTGAATCCTCTGGTCCCAAGACGCCCCAGTTGGAAGTCGCACAACGGAAGCTCACCGAGTTCCTCGCAGAGACACTTGCTAAATGGGATTTCTCCGATATCACAAGACAAGTCCTCCTCTCCCAGCGGAAACGGCGTCTTGTTTGGGGGGCGCTTATCCGGGGCCGATTCACTAGTTGGGATCATAACCCGGAAGATGACGGGCGGAAGAAGTATATTCGGAGTCAGGCGGATTTGGACGATTTAGAACGTTATGCGAGATTTCCCGCGGTCGATAGTAATGGGCGGGAGTTGGACCGGTTTTATGGACGGAAATAGTTATGAAATTAATGAAATGTTTTTTTGCTGCACTTGTTCTTATATGTCGTCATTGAGTTTCCTATTTGGGTGCTTATCTTATCGGAGTCAAATGGTGGAATATCCTGGCCTGGCTCTAGCTAGCCTTTTGGAATCAACGACGTGATTATTCAACTTCCATACAATCAAAATGACCTCGTTAAAAATCAGTCCCGATGAGTTACGCATTCTAGACCAGGCGCGTCAGCGCTTTCAGCAATTAACCTCTGACCTGGCAAGTTTGCGAGCCGATGTGATTAAATCGGCGCCGTTGCCGAACCCGTAGGTGACATTGATTACGTGGGCGTGATTGATTGAATGAAATGAAAACTAACCTGACAAAGAGCCTCGTTGGCGGCTACAGAGGCGATTATCTATGGAGATTTGAAATCGATTCGCGACTTGCTTTTTCAGAATTCTGATTTATTCCAACGGCTTGCCATACACCCGAGTACAAACTATCCAGGCCGCGACCGTGAGGACATTCTACTCCAACTCATCCGGAAGAAACTCGAGCCTGCGACGGAAAAGGTCGTTGAGCAAGGTTTAGAACGCGGCTCCTCAGTTCAACACCCCTCCGACTCCACGACGCTAGACACGCCTTCCACAGCCCCACCATACATTCCAAGTCGCGCAGCAATCGGGGCCGCCCGCGCATCTACCGTTGAGAAAGTCCCACTACAAGACCTTCTCAATCTCTGGTCAACCATCCAAGCACATCTCTATAACCGCATCATGAAATACATTAACACGGAAGCCTTGGAAATCTACACGGCCGAGGAACTTGCCCTAGGCACGGAAAATGTTAGGACGGGGCTGGAGAAGCCGTTGGATTGGGACTCGGAAGATGAGGAGGACGAGGATAAACCACCCGGGGTGACGGCCGCGCCAGAACAAGTCTTCGTTGACCCCGAGAGAATCATGGGGTTCGGGGTCAGATTAGACTGGGAAGTGCCCAATAACTTTGACTTTGTAAGTCGTCGTGCCAAGGTGAAAAGCGCCGCCAACGGGCAAATGCGCCGGTAATTGTTGTCAGTAGATTTTATAGAGAAAAGCTTAATTAGACATCTCTCTCGGAGCAAGACCAGGTACGGGGCCGTGCACGATGTGCAGGAGAGTAACGTGTTTGGAGACTTTGGGGCGGGCAACAAGTGCATGTTTTATAAGTCCAGGGCGGAAAGAATAACGACAGTTTCCGTGGTGTTTTGCCGGGTTGTGGGCGTTCTGCGGTGATTTGTTTCTGTAGATCGGGAGAACCCTTTGAATCAACTGTACAGATTAAAAGGCATGTGCATGTTTAAGCGGCGTAGGTCCTCTCTCTGTTTGGGCCGTTCCCTGTGCCGTCGCGTCGGGGAAGGTACATCCATATGTATGTACATATATATACCGTTTTCCACAGCCGGTTATTTTCACCTTGTCTTTATAACCTAACCAAAATGTTACGACTCTCCCTCTCACGACTCCCGCCAGCGAAAAAACACCCTACGAGCTACCTTGATGGACTCCGCGGCGTGGCGTGTTTAATTGTTTTTCTTTGTCACTATACGGAAGATAACCACTATGCACTAACACGAGCATACCAATCCCCCGAAGGCGCCGGCGCCTTCCTACAACTCCCGTATATCCGCCTTGTCTTCTCTGGGCGTCCAATGGTGCATTTGTTTTTCATCATTAGTGGCTTCGCCTTGAGTTTGAAGCCGCTGCGTCTTATCCATGAGAAGGAGACGACTAAGGCGTTTGAAGCGGTGGCGTCATCGGTTATTAGACGGCCTATCCGGTTATTTGGTCCGCCTATTGTTTCGACGTTTCTCACAATGGTTGCCATCCGCTTGGGTCTGTTATATCAGCCTATGGGCGGACTTGGTGAACAGTTGTATAATTGGCTTTGGGTCATGAGTAACCAGGTCTGTTGGCCGTGGAGTTGGCAGGAGGATAGGTTACCTACGTACGACGTGCATCTATGGACGATTCCCATTGAATTCAGTCATAGCATGTTAGTCTTCCTCTTCCTTGTCCCATTAGCAATGATGAAGCCTAATCTCCGAGTCCTCGCGATTCCTGCGCTCGCCGTATATTGTCAGTTATGTGGGAACTGGGCGGGCTTCGAATTCGTCGCGGGCATGTTAATGGCTGAGGTGCATCTTCGGGAAACACACAGCAAGAATAATCTCTCGCCAATGCCACTTTCTGAAAAGGAGCCACGGAGACCGTTTCGGTCGTTGATGAAGACGCTTTTCTTGATGGGTTCCATGACCGTCATCTTGTATCTATATGGTTGGCCTAATCTCGACCGCGACATGACGCCGTTTTTCCAGACGTTATACGATGCTACACCGCGTGCATCGGCGGAAAATACATCGACCATTCAAAAATTCTGGTTCTCCATCACCGGACTCTTCACCTTTTGGGCGGTTGGTCAAATGCCGTTTATGAAGACACTATTAGATACCCCGCTTTCACAGTATCTAGGCCGTATTTCATATGCCCTATACATTGTCCATGGACCGGTTTTGAATCTGATGCAGCAGACTGTGTTAGGCAGAGCGGGTGAAGGGCCCGTGGGGGAGCCCGGAACTGAAGGGTATTCTCCGGGGTTTGGTCCGAGTGGGTTGAAGGGCTATTTTGGACAGTTTACGGCGGGACAGATGATGATGAGTTGGGCGGGTGGCTTGGTTATTATGGGGCCAGTGGTGATTCTGGCAGCGGACTTGTTCATGCGGTATGTGGATATCCCAATGGTGAAATTTGCGCGCAAGGTTGAGAATTTTGTAATGAGGTGATTTAAATTGATAGAAGAATACTACACACATAGATATTTACAACTCCGACTGGCTATATATCAACGGCACAATATCCGCTCCACAAATGGCATCTTTCTGTTCCATAGTCCACGCTTCACTCCACCTCTTCAACTCGGCTACAGAAACGTTCATCCGAAGAAGATCGGTGACAACATTCTGCTCTGCCATCTTCAACTCACCACCGCCCAAGTTCTCTTTATTCTTACTTAACATAGTAAACCGGATAAGGACCTCAGAGCAGGTAACCATGATAGAAATGACAATCAAAACGATGATGATCCAGGTGATATACGACATATTGCTATCAGCAATACTGTCTGACAAAATCTCGGTGAGATCCAAAAACACCTGGCACCGCTCATTCAACACCTTGATACGATTCTCTAACTCGAGGTACTCACGGATACCCTCATACAAAGGATACAAGGTAGGTTCCGAGTCCCAGAAGAACTTGGGCGTGTCAAGCATATTACTCGACAAATTCAACTCCACACGACTCCGGAAGAGGTAGCCCATGACACTCATGATTTGCGCTCTCTTGAGGTGTAACTTGCCCGTCTTAGCCATGCGCTTGGGAATATCCTGGGCAGTCGATAACGTCTGCGTCATGCGAGCTTCAAAGTAGCAGAGCTTGGTACTTTGCGCAATGGCGTGGGAGATTGTCAACTTGATCATATGGTCGGATCCTGGCAGCAGGGTAATCATATCATTAAAGATGCGCGGCCGCGAGATATCCGCCGAATAAGCAAAATGGAATTCTTCAGTCTCAAAGTCGTCCTGGTCAAGTGGGGTAATCACCACCGTGTCCGGGTCAACTGGTTCTTCGGTTGTCGGCGAAGGGGGTGAATGCGCCGCTTCAATGAGACTCTCTTCGTCGTGATCGGCATCTTCCAAGTCGGCAAGGATAAGTTTCTCCTGCGACTCGTTGAAGTTCCAGAATACAGCTACACCATAGGTGAACAAGAACATCTCAGCAAACTGGTTCGTACTAGGCGGCAGTCTACTTAAAGTGCCAATATTCGCCTCCACAGGTGTAACCGGGTCTTCAACAAGAGCATCGCGATAACTCATGGGCATTTCTCTGGTCCCCAACGGAGACCCCGCAATACCCTCATCAGGCGCGCCGTCACCCTGGAAGCCTAGAAACTGTGAATGATCTGCGCGTTGCTCACTCCGTTCAATCTGTTCATCAACCACGGTACGCGAAGACCCCGGCGTCTTGAGAATAGGTCTCGAGCGAATGCGGAAATCGTCGGTGCCGGGAAGTAACGGGAGAGCGTAGATTACATAGAGACAGTCATCGTACAACTTAACTTTAGCCCCATGAGTCTCGCGGAGGAATTTCGCGGCGGTTTTCACATTATACCCTTGGGCACCACAATACGCGGTTAAGCGGGCAACATTGTCCGAACGGTCCTTCTTCGGCAACCATTCAGCGTAACTCCGCCCGTTAATAGCGCCACCATGCTTCAAACGATTGAGTTCCTCTGCGCGCAACGGGCGCTTCTTGGTAATGGCAGGGTGATCATCGGAATAGGTAGGTTCTAAAGAGGGTTCTCCAGAGTCATCATCGTCAGGAAGAAGAACAAGTTTCTCGGTGGTCTTGGTAGACCGTTGTGGCATGCGCTGGTTCAAACGAGTTTGGAGACCGGGGAGTTTCGCAGTTGGCGGGGCTTTTATCCGTTTGGCGCGAAGATCAGGTGGGATTCTAGTCGGCGTTGTGGGTGTATGTGGCGGGGCTCGTGGTTGGCCGGACGGGATTGCGGTTGAGTGGGCGAGAATAGAGTCGACGGAGATTGACTGAGTTGATGGCTGTTGATGTGCCGGGGATCGTGGAGACCGACGAGCCTAAAGATTTTGTTAGTATGTGAATGTGATTTGTGAAATTTGCGGGGAATTGGAGGCGTACCGATGGACTGAGGCGATTTGGCTGGGACATTGTATAAGGATATTTGGGTTAAATAACAAAAGGACGAAGAAAAATAAACGACCAGCGTAAAAGAAAATACTATTGTTGATGTGGAAATAGTCGTCGCAGAAGAAACAAGAAGTCAAGGAACTAAATATTTATTCAACTCTCTCCCTTTGCGCGGTCCTAGTTCTGGGGACATTCCGTGCCGCCGCGTATGTGATCAATGCGGCAAATAAATTACTTATCCGCGAAAAAAAGGGAATTACCGTAGCGGGTAGACATTGCTATGGCAGGGAAGTTTCAGTGGAACAGGGCGACTTGGCCAGGCCAGGGCATGCTATAGAAACATGCTACGTCATGAGATAAGTAGTGTGAGAACTAAACTAGGATATATTGAAGAGAGGAAAAAGACGACTTTAAACTATGGAGAATCAATCAATCAATCACTGGTAATGCGCACCAGGCGGTTTCCCTTGCTGTTGCTGTTGCTGCTGCTCTTGAGCCCCAAGAAACCCTCCATTCGCGCCGCCCGCAAAGGCCTGAGGCTGGTGACCCTGTTGTTGCCATCCCGGATTCCCTTGATATATCGGGGCGCCCTGTGGCGGGGCTGTTCCGTTGGCGATGGCTTGGACATCGGGACGGTTTGCTAGGTTTTGGTTGAAGTTGCAAATGTGGCAGTGGACGTCTGTATATCCTTTAAGAGAAAGAGGGATGATGGGCTGGATTCTGATTAGTTACATATTGTAAAGAGAATGTCACGAACAGGGGAATCAAGAACTCACCACCCAGCAGAATGTAAACCATGGATTCGACTTGACTACCCGGCCGCTCATGTTTCCGCAGTTGTGACATTGGCAGACTAGCCCGGTGTACCCGGGCACATCCTTTTTAAACGTTTGTTCGCCGAAAACAAAAAAGAAAAACATATTGATGAGTGTGTTTGTTTGTATGCTCGAAAAAAAATAAAGAAGAGAAATTCCCCAAAAATTCAACGCTCTTTGGCGCCTTTCATCACCGCCGTTTCACTCGTAATCTTGGCATCTTGGTCTTGATCACACGCGCCGGGCTGTGTTGATGAACCCTATTATTAGGGTTCATTGAAGAACCCTTTCCGTCGAAGGAGTGGACCCGCAATTTTTTTGGGATAGCCTTTTTGGAATTATTGTCGCAAGGCGCATTCTAAGACTTATAAGACTACAGTATTCTTGACAGACTTACAAGACATGTACGACCTTAACGTGACTTGGGAGCCAACACCCGGTGCCCCGACTGATACGACTTTACTCACTCAATTACTTACTCACGCCGGTCATCTGGGCATTCAAACTGTTGCGCTTGCTACTTCTTTTACCGCGCCACTCCCTCCACAACTTCCCACGCCGATATCTCTTCCGACTCCATGTGACGGACAACCCACGGTTCTCAAGAGAGCCACGGTGATTCTATCGGACCCGGGTCAAACGCATCGACTAGCTAGTTTAATTCCCCTCTACGACATCCTCGCGATCCGACCTACCACCGAAAAGGCATTCACGGCCGCGTGTATTTCCATCCCCGACTACCCACTAATTTCCCTCGACCTCTCCGTCCGCCATGCGTATCCTTTCCGACCAAAGCCTTGTATGACGGCGATCCAAAGGGGCGTCCGCTTTGAAGTGAACTACGCACAATTCCTTCGGTCCTCGGATGCCGCGGGGAGAGCTACTTGGATATCTAACTTTGTTTCGTTGATTCGAGCAACAAGAGGACGCGGTCTGGTAATTTCTTCGGGCGCGGCGGATACCACGAGGCCGATGGATTTCCGGGGGTTAGCAGACTTGGTGAATTTGTTAGAAATGTTTGGGTTGCAAAGGGATCGAGCTACGGAGGGATTGAAGGAGACTCCGAGATTGGTGGTTTTGAATGAAGGGGGACGGAGAACGGGGTTTAGAGGCATGGTTAATGTGCTCACTATCGTTGACAAACCTGATGATGAGAATGAGAAGAAACGAAAGGCTGAGGGAGAAGGTGATGGCCAGCTAAGTAAACGACAAGCACGCAAACAAAAAGCGGCGGCAAGAGCAAAGGGAGTGGCGGTTTAACTTGGGGAATATATGTATGAATATCTAAGAGAAACAAACACGCTAATGACATAAATAATGGTATATAACTACTCTTTTCCGGTCTCCTCCTCTCTCTCTTTCAACATGGGCTACAAGGCGAGAGCACCTAGGTTTAGGGCGCTGGAAAGTTTAACACCGCTTAGGTTGGGTGCTTGGCTGAGCGTGGCTCCGTTGGCACTGGTGGTGGTTGCTGGCGGCGTGGTAGCGGGGGTTGATGAGGCAGTGGATGAGGTTGAGGTGGTGGAGGTTGCGGAGGGGATTGAAGATGTAGATGAGGCGGAGGCGGATGTTGATGAGGCGGAGGTGGTGGTTGCGACGGAGCTGCTACTAGTTGTGGAAGACACGGAGGAGGTGGAAGTAGACGAAGTGGTTGAAGCAACGGAAGTACTAGAGGTACTCGAAGCTACGGAAGTGCTAGAAGTACTCGAAGCTACAGAAGTGCTAGAGGTACTCGAAGCTGCGGAAGTAGTCGAGGTACTCAAAGTAGTAGCAGAGCTCGACGAAGTCGTAGCAACAGCCCCAGCCGTAGTCCCCGCCGCAGAATCCAACGTCGTCAAGATCGGACTAGGAGTAGCCCCACTAGCAAGCGAGCTCGTCTTAGTCGCAGCCTTGGTACTAGCACTGGACGAAGTAGTAGCTACACTCGAACTTGAACGCGAAGTACTAGCGCCCAAGGTAGCTGTAGCGGTCGAAGCCGGCGTGGTAGTAGTAGCTGTGACCAGGGTAGTAACAGTAGCTACAAAGCCGCCAGTGGCCGAGGAGGTAGAGTCCCCCCCGGTATTTCCAAAGCCGTTGAGGAATTTCAAGAGCGATTCACTACCTTGGCCAAAGAGACTTTCGAGGAGAGATGTGAGATTCTCGCTGGTGGCGGTGACGGTGCCGTTGGTGCTGGCGATGGTTCCACCGTTGGCTTGGGCTTGTTGGTCCTGGATGGCCTTGGCCGAGGCGTATACTGTGTTCACGGTGGTAGGGGACATGGAATTTAGGATGGCCGTGATGGAAGATTGTGTGGCGTTTTGACGGGCATAGACGGATCGGGATATAGGTGAGGATACCCGGAAGATGGCGGCGGCCTGGGAGGTTTGGTTAGATATAGGATCTGTAGATATGTGGCACAGAATGGTAACTTACATCGGTAATAGCCGCACCGGCAGTAACTAGGAATAAAGACACCTTCATTTCCAAAGTACAAAACCCGCCCAGCAGGTGAACTTGGCAATCAAAAAGAAAAAAAACTCAAACAAAAGAAGGGAAGAAAAGAAGAAAGAAACGAAGAACCTCCAGAGGCTTTCGTGGGAATTACACAGAAATTAAATTTTAAAAAGAAAAATGAATGAATGGGGGCGAAGAAGAAAGGAAGATGTGAAGATGCACTGGTGCAAGTTGGGAAACCGGGAAAAGAAGACTTGTGCGTCGGCTTGGGAGGGTCGTTGGGCTGGTTAAATGGGATTGGTGATGGTTGTTGGATTCGAGAAGGGGTGCTTCAGTTTGGTCTCGGGTGGACATGGATTGGGCGCTTGGACTTGGGAATTGGGGATTGTTTGTGTTTAATTTGTGGTTATGGTGAGGGTATACTATAGTGCTATGGTGATGTATCGTGATGTATCGTGATATGTATGGACATACGTCTATACCTTCCTTCAACCTATATATCTTCATGATCCCACACCACCCAAAGGAGCCTCTCCTCTCCTCAAGCGCCTCACCAAACAACCCAAACCGTCAACCCGTCAACCCGTCAACCCGTCAAATCACCAATCGGCAAGAATACCCTTCCCAATACCTGACAGCCGTCCAAGCGCACCGGGACCATACGAACCATTCAAAAGGGAAGTGGTGGCGAGGTCCAATATACCCGCAAGAAGAACCCATCCTGTGCCGTGATCTTCGGAATTTACAAGTGACGGGGGTTTGACCGATGACTAGCAAGCAAGGCAAGCAAGCAGGCACAAGCTAGCTAGCGGAATTAAGCTTATGCTTCGGAGAATTGCCGGGTGGGAAATTGGGAAGGTATGTCTGTATGTGCATACATGGGTTGTGAAACGGCTTGGGAGACCGACGGGGGTAGGTATGCACGGAGGAGGTCCGTAGGAGGAGTCTAGAATTGGAAGTTTTGAGGTATTGTCATTTACTTTGATGACCATTCATGATAATCCCCAGAAACCACAAAGTGAATACAACCAAACCATCAAAAACATCCCTAAACTGAACCACCAAACATCACGAAAAACTACATATGTACATGTCTTTCTTCAATCACTCCCCTCTCGTCTCTTCTTGTCTCCGTCTCACCCCTCGTTTGATCTCCCAAACATGCCATTGCCTACGTAATCCCCCCCTCCGGCTTCTCGTTCAACCGGCTTATGGTATTCGACTTCTTCTACCCATGTAACCATATTACCGCCCCGTTGTCTGTTCACCCGTAAACCCGTCCATCTGTTTATGGCACAGGAATCGTTCGTTGAGATGGCATGTCGGGTGGTAGATGGTTGGGTCCGTGTAAGTGATAGGGTTGGACCCTAAGATGTCATGAACGACGAATGTTTGGAAGCCTGTATCAAAGACAGAAAGTAGATTGTATACATCACAAGATCACTTGATAGATAACAATCCTACTAACCATATAGACCTTGAATCTTCCACGTGACAACCATCTAACCAATCACACCCTTCAAAGACCCACCACCCACTGAAAAGAGCCCAACCCCGCCTACCATACCATCCACGCCCTTCATGTCAATCCAAGATTTTCACCAAGCCACTAAACGCCCCTCCCAGGCTCATCTGCCCGGCCGTCCCGTCCCCGTTCATCCCGTCTATCCCGTTCATCCAAACATATAAACCCCTCTCCCTCAGGAACCTCCGGTATAGTAATCATCCCCGACGAAGCTGGTCTCTCGATCCGCTGCGCAGTCGACCAATCCAGTCCAACGATACAACTCGCTTTCACAGATAACACCCGTTTTCCCTAATTCCCGTTAGAATCTCCTTGTAAGGTATCGACAAAGAAATACACACCTCCGTCATATGTATCATGCGCGTACCACATCCTCTACAGAATAAACTACACCCGTCAGTTCGCCTCATCTCAACAAAACAAACGGTACCAACTCACCATGTCATCTCCTCGCCACCATCCGTAGTCCTTCTATACCCATCTAATTAGCACGACTCTTCAAACCAAAACCAAAAACATACTTATAAACCCCCATCTCCTCCATAATCGGGACTCTAAACACCGGGAAAATGGCACTCTCCCCAAACGACGGAGCCGCCCGTCGTGAACAGCTGCTACACTGACAAATATACAGTGCCAAGGGCGCCAGAAACGGCGTGATGAAGGAGATTTGCCCGCAGACACAGCGTGTTTCCATTTTATGGTGGCGATGTGAGAAGTTGTTACGGGATGAACGATTTCCCGGGGGTCGAGTACTAGAAATACATATATACGTTGTCTGCGTTTTCAGGAGATGGGATATAACGTAGTGATATTGAGTTTTCTGTGGATTTGCGTATCTCTGAGTCAAAGGTAACATGTAGTTATTACCACTAATTTGGAAGTACATATGGATGTACATGTCACTAATACATCCATGACTGACTTTCTCATGACTCACGGGATTGTATACATACATATATTCTCCTAGTCACAAACGTCAAGGACCTTTCATAGTGGTATCCACGGATTAAATCCATCGTTTCTCATACAACTTCAACCATGTCGTCTAAATACACAATCAAATAGACTTATCATGACACGTCCTGTCATTTCGGACACCGACGGACAGTGCCCGATCACACTGTACCATAACCCAAATCTACCACCACAACACAGTGCGACATCACACACGTACAACCTAAATCTACATGCACATGAACTCAACCGTCAACCCAAAACATAAAAATACAAATAACAATTCAATTCAACTCCTGGTAAATATAAACAAACGACAGCCTTCCCAAGCCACCGTTACCAGAAGCCATATATATACAAAAAACTACTCAACCCCCCAATCAAAAGCTATATACAAAGCGCAAAATGAACAAAGAAAAAGAGATGACGATCATCGTCAGGATATCAAGACAAGACATAACAAAAAAACATGGACATGGAAACACTTACACCTCCTCAACCTCGTTGAGCATCGTGTACTCATGTTCCCTCCTCGTCTTGAAAAGGGATGTGATAGCTGAGACCCAGCCAAGAGGGTTGAGCCGAGACCGAGGGAACTCGATTTGTTGTCCGGGCTTAGCCAGAAGAGCAGCCTCCATGAAAGCCGGTCTCTTCCATGTCTTCAAGAGCAGGGAAGAAACAACAACAGACACCGAGGAGCAAGCCATGGCAGCACCGGCCGCCATAGGGTGAAGGTGCAGACCAAAGGGGAGGAAAATACCCATGGCAAAAGGAAGACCAACCAAGTTGTAAAGACACGCCCAGCCAAGGTTCATCTTGATACGGTTAAAGATTGACCGGGAAAGGTGCAGAGCAGATGGGATAGACATCAAATCATCAGGACGCATCAACACAACATCAGCGGCTTCCATGGCAACATCAGTTCCAGAAGCCATGGCAATGCCAATATCGGCAGTAGCGAGAGCAGGCGAATCGTTGATACCGTCACCAACCATGGCGATAACCTCACCACGAGATTGCATTTCCATAACAATTTCCTGCTTCTGGTCGGGAGAGACACCAGCGTAGACATCTTCGGGGGCGATACCAACAGCACGGGCAACAGCCAAGGCAGCGGGACGCTGGTCACCTGTGACCATGGCAGTACGGATACCCATGTGATGAAGAACAGCAATAGTAGCCCAGGCATCCTTCTTGATAGTGTCAGCGAGGCAGAGGAAACCAGCGTACTTGGAGTTGATAGCGACATAGATGTTGGTGGTACCCGCAGAGATATCTTGGCCCTTGGCGTTGACAGAGATTTCACTCTCGCGGAGCATGGTCGAGGAGATGGAAACACCGTTGGTCTTGAGGTAACCAGCAGACCCAATGAGGACATCGTAGCGGGTGCGCATAACAGACGCAGGAGAAACAATGGCAGAGATACCCTTGCCGACAACAGTCTTAAAGTCACCAACGCTACCGTCGATACCAGTTTCCTCATCAATATTAAGAGCAGCACGAGCGGCACGGAGAACAGCCTTACCAACAGGGTGTTCACTGCCCATCTCGGAAAGACCAACAATCTCCCACCAGATCCGGCTCTGGACACCCTTGTCATTCCACTCATCAGTCATCTTCATGCGGTCAACCGTCATCTTGCCCATGGTGAGGGTACCAGTCTTGTCGAGGACAACACGCTGGATACGCGTAGCCGTCTCAAGAGCAGCACCACCCTTGACAAGAATGCCGTTGGCAGCACCAACACCCGTACCAACCATGACGGCAGTGGGAGTAGCAAGACCGAGAGCACAGGGGCAGGCAAAGACGATGACAGAGATGCACAGCTTGAGGCAGACCAGGGTACGACCACCGTTCTGCTCGTCCATAAAGATGTGCGGAGGGTTGTGAAGAGCGTGACTAAGGATCATCCAACCCGTAAAGGTAATGAAGCCAAGGACGAGAATGACAGGGACAAAGTAGCCGGCGATAAGATCAGCTAGTCTCTGGATAGGAGCACGTGAGGTCTGTGCATCCTGGACAAGCTTGACAATCTGACTGAGTTGGGTATCACGACCGGCACGGGTAACACGGAAGTCAACACGTCCATGACCATTGACAGTACCACCAATAAGGTTGCTGCCCTTCTTCTTCTGCACAGGCATGGGCTCACCAGTAACCATAGACTCATCAACATACGTCTCGCCACGAACCAAAACACCATCAGCGGGGATCTTGTCGCCGGCGCGGAGAACAACGACATCACCGACCTGAAGAAGCTCAGTGGCAATGTGGCGCTCATCAGCAGCGGTACCGGTAGCCTCGTTGGGGCCAGGAGTCTTGGGAGTCTTGGGTTCCTGATCCCACGTCTCAGCGGCCTTCTCGGCAGCAATGGGGTCAACGTAAATGGTAGTCATGGTGGGAGCGAGGGACATCAACTGCGACAGAGCCTTGGAAGTCTGGCCCTTGGCCCGGTTTTCAAGGAAGCGACCGAGAGTGATGAAAGTGATAAGCATAGTGCTGGTGTCGAAGATAGTCTTGGGGCGGTCATGGGGAGGTCTGCAGATAGCAACCATCATGAGGAAGACACTGAAAAAGAAGGCGCAAGAAGTACCAAGGACAACCAACACATCCATGGTGGGAGACTTGTGCTTGAGGCCCTTGTAAGCAGAAATGTAGAAACGCTTGCCGATGCCAAACTGAATGGGAATGGTAAGAGCCACGCAGATGACATCGTCAAGGAAAAGACCAGGAATCAATTGAACCTTTCCAAAGTCGATAGATGGGAACATGGGGAGAATCATGTTGATGAAGAAAACTGGGACAGCAAAAGACAGTGAAATCTTGAAGGCACGCTGCCACTCAGTAATCTCACGGGTCTTGGCAAGAGACTCCAGCTGTGAGTTGTTGTCATCACTATCAGAAACAAGAGCATCAATACCCTGAGCCTCAATAGTGTCGACAATTGAACGCAGACCAGCGACCATGGAGTTGTGAACCACAGTAAGACGCTGGGTAGAAATGTTGACAGAAGCGCTCTTGACGCCAGCTAATTCTGTAAGCTTAGTCTCGAGATCAAAAGCCACCGAATCAGTCAAGTTACCATATAACTTGAACTGAGACGAGGTAGACTCAAAAGACTGCTCAGTGGTATCAGTAGTAGAAGAAAGCACGGTAGCGCCGAATCCACGGTCCTCAATGGCCTCAACGATATCCTCAGTGGAGAGAATCGAAGGATCATGAGTAAGAACAGCGCGCTCGGCAAGAAGGGAAATGTTGAACTTGACAAGGCCAGCGACACCGGCGAAACCAGACTCGATGGCCGAAGTGCAAGCGCCACAAGTCATACCCTCAACGGCAATGGTAGTAGTAGCCAGGGTTCTGGTAGACTTTGATTCTGATGGTGAAGCCTTGGTGGCAATCTCAGAGTCAATAATAGTAGCACCGAACCCGCGGTCCTCAATGATCTCGGCAATCTCATCCTTATCCAAAATAGTCGCATCGTGACGGATAACAGCCTTCTCAAGAGTAAGTGAGATGCTGAAATCCTTGACACCACGGACATCCTCAAAAGCAGACTCAATAGCCGACGTGCAGGCTCCGCAGGTCATGCCCTCAATAGCAACTGTGGTGATGGCAACAACCTCGTCTGGGTTCTGTTCTGTGTGTTTTGACTCAAAGCGTTGCTTGATTGATGTGGGTAGTTCAGTAGAGACAATAGTGGCATCAAAGCCACGGTCTTCAATGATTTCTTGGATTTTTTCTGGGGAAATATTGTCAATGTCATGAATGACAACGGCGCGTTCCATCACAAGACTGACGGAAACGCTGCGAACGCCTTTGACGCCAGTAAGGCCAGATTCAATAGCGGATGTGCATGCTCCGCAGCTATAGGCTAGGTTAGTAGCTGTCAGCAAACATTTAGGGCTAAATTTACTCACGTCATGCCGCCAATGCGGATTGTAGTTGTAGCCATCGTTGGGATATATACTGAGATGACGTAGGGGAATATTTATATAGACAAGATGAAGAAGATTCAAAGCGACCTGGCTATTTGCCTGGGTGGGAAGTCCAGACAAGTAGGTGATGTATATTGTGGTCGAATCGAGAAAGGATAATAGGAATGCTTCAGGCTTATACCCGATGAAGACACAACGGAATATAATCGGGCGGGGAAAAAACTCGACTAAATCCGAAGATGTGGGTGATGTGTATGAACTCGTTATTCCGGGGGAAAAAGATGCAACGATCTGCTCAGTCGTTGTTCTCTAGATTGACTGTATAACGGGACGAGATCGCAAGTAGTCGAGTGGGAAATCGCAGAGCAGAAGCGACTGACTAACTTGACCTGATAAGAGCGACGATGGTGGTTGCGAGAGATAGGACCAGATCCTGCCGGTGTGGGTGTTGGGTTTATAATGTAGTCGCAGATACCACGTCGGTTGACTGAAGCGTGGGGTTGGTATGTAAAGAACGGAAAAGAAGAAGGAATCGAGCTTTGCAGTAACAAGCTTTGGTAGTGGCTGCAAGGGACTGATCCAGAGTCCAGCAATGCGAGTGAAGATGTGCGCTGATGCGAGCAAGAATAACATGCAAAGGCAGTGTATGTCGCGTCCAAGCAGCGACGAGACTGACGACGACAAAAGCGAGAGAGGAAAAAGAACCAGGCGCCCAGAGCCAGCCAGCCAGCGCGCAGAAGACACTCGGACAGCAAACACTCTGCAAGAAAGCGGAAGCTGGGCAAACTACGGTGGAAGGAGACACCAGCCAGGGGAGGGTGTGTGTATCTGTGAACTTTGACGGTTTACGTGGACAATGAGGCGGCGCAGGTTGGTAGAGGCGTTTAGTTGTGGATAGTGTATATCTTGGAGATTTCCATGTAGTGGTGTGTAGTGACGAGGCGCGGGCGGACCGTCCTTTTTTATGGAGAGGCGCAAGCGACAGACGGCCGGCAAATAACGGGGCAGAGAAGCGGACGAATAGATTGGATCACGAAATGTATTGATCTGGGTCAATTGAGATGGTAGATATCGAGGTTATGTATAAATTTGTGTGTGGGTGCGAAAATCGGAATCTCACGGGTATGGACATAAGAAGAATAATTGCAGGAGCTCCAGGCTCCGTCGGAAAAATGTAAGACGAGGTCTAGGGCCTCAATTGATGATTTCAGCGATTAACTGGATAACCATCAAAGGGCCAGCCAACAAGGGTGAAAAAAAGGCGATAATTTGTCTTTCACGTTGAAGAGTACAATGTGTCACGCGAGACATTCTGCTCGAGGCAGGTGTACTGAATATGTTCCTGAATTCAATCCTAGATTCAAAGACGACTAAACTCTAATTACAAAGCAACTTCATCATGAATGAGCAAGTTTAGTGTTTCACCGTCCAATGTGCTGCAGAAGTTACCAATAAGACACGTCTAGAACATGTGGATGGTAAAAGTTGATGGCTTCCGAGCGCTAGTTTCCCCTGAAGAGTTACAGAAAAGTCAGAGGTCTTTTCTGGGATGCTAGACCCTGTAGGGGATCTTGGATGATTCAGTATGGATTGATTATGCCCTGTCGGTTGACTCGGTATGTGCAACGAGAAAGAGGATGAATGAAGACATCGATATTGATGAAGTTGTTCCATGGTTATGTAGAGTATACGCGTTGGTAGCCGACCAAACTTACATACAGATTCACGGAATCGCAAATCTTATCTTTCCCGAGTCTAATAGCCAAGCTTCTTCACGTCGTCCATGCACTCCTCCGGGATTCCGCCGGAAATCCTGTCCAAGAAAGTGGAGATTTCTGAAAGAAACCTTAAGCGACGAAGACGGTTAAAAATGACAGTGACGTTTTAGTTCTAACCAGGTATAACCAACGTCGTGACAGACTGGTCAATGATAGGGTTACGGAACAACTACACAGGGTTACTTGACCCCAGGCTGAAGGATCCTAATGACGAAAGCCCCACCATAAACAACACTGAAGCTGTTGACGGCGCCTTCCAGAATACAAACTACAAACACATTACAAACTATAATACCACTCTATTCATCGCGGAATAAATCACCATCTTGAACTCGTCGCTCGACCTCTCTCTCCATCAATACTTCGTCCGAGCTATCCTGGACGCTAAGCCCGGCGAACTAAGCACTAAGCATTGTCTCGACCTTGTCGGTGACGTAGTCAGGTACATACTACATCGCTCAAGATCTATCCACCCATTGGAAGCTTCAGCATTGCCATTGGACTAGACTATACGAAAGAAGCCCAATTAAGCTATAAGAGAGACCACGAAACGTCAAAACCATGAGCACCGGCCCGGAAAGAGCCAAGTTGGCTCTTGATGTATGTTGATTTTGACATGTACCCCGCCAACTTGTCTAATTCATGAATTTCTCTAGAAATACGTCGAAGCTGCTTCGGCGCAGGATATCTCATCCGAAGATGTCACTAAGTTGATTCTTCGCGCCACTAGCGACCCCGAAACATTCTTCTTCTGCGAGCTCTGCAATGTGCCATCCGTAAACGCCCTTCAACAGACGGAAGACGCCCCGTACTACGAACATTTGAAGATCTTCTCCTACGGGACATACCAAGATTATTTACAACACATTTCTACTTTGCCGCCTTTAAATGATGTCCAAAGACATAAGCTTCGCCAGTTATCGATCCTCACATTGGCACAAGACCAAGATAATCTCAATTACCCGAATATCTTGACGGCTTTGGATCTTGAATCTACAGACGACCTTGAAGAGGTTATTTCATCTGCTGTATTTGCAGAGTTAATGGACGCTTCAATGGATACCCTCCGTCAGACTCTCGACATTCACAGCGTCAACCCCATGCGCGACATAAACCCCACCGACATAGACCCCATCCAACAACTCTTTATATCTCTAGTTGCCCGCTGCGACCAGGCAATTTATCTTCTCAACAATGAAATCGCCTCCACAAACAAACCCCCAGCAATCCCCGAGCCCGATGCTGCCACACTCAAACAACTATACGGCGAATCTATGAAGCCTCCCGGCCAAATGATGGACGTCCTTTCTACCGCTTTACCCGCCATTGAAGCTGGAATCCCAGTATCTACGTACATTGAAGCGACCACCCAACCACAAGCCATGGCCGCCATTTCAGATGCCTTTTCACGCGGCGGTCCACCCATCGGAATGAGCATGTCGGGATATTCTAGAGCTGCGGCTAAGAGGGGACAAGCGACTTTTGCGGAAGAGATTGACGATGATGGATATGATAGTTCGGGAAACGGGGAAACACCGGAGGCGAATATGAGACCTAGAAGACGGAAGCGCTAGGCATGGTCTTATCGGGGAACAGCTACGGTGGATATGCCTTGAATGAATTATGATTGATACTGTATGATTTGAAGTGATATTGAATTTTACAATGAATGTAGGTTCGCATGACGTTTGCTCAGCCCACGGGCAATAATGCCATGCCATGCCATGCCATGCCATGCCATGGCTTATCCGAGAATCTGGCCCGTCCGGCAGTCTTGGAATCTGTAGAGGACAGGGGAGGGGTGTGAAGAAAGCGAAAACAGTGAGCAAGTTTGTCAATCGGTTCCTGTCGATCTGGATGAAAATAGAAGACATACAGGGATTTTGAGACGGCGGTATCAACGGGGAGATATCGGTGGATATGCGTGCCGACTGTCCGTTAACTGTATGTATGTATGTCCGATTTGCTTTGTGTTGGTGGGAACTCGAGAGATCTCAAGCTAGTGATGCCCGTGTGTGTGTGTGTGTGTGTGTGTGTGAATTCACCCTTGTATTATCGTGGTTAGCATACATACCTACATACGCAATGGCCTTTCTTGATCGTGTCGCATCGTATGTCTTTGGTCGGGTGACTGTGTTTGGTTTGGAGATTTTGGAGGTTAGAGTATGTATACAGGGAACTATCGTATGTAATTTGTTGGTAATGGGTTCCCGGATTAGGTTGTGGGATTCATGTGGATGGATGACGCTAGTGTGAGGAGTTTGGTATATAATAGACTTCTCTTGCAACGAAGCTTGGCGTGATTAAAGACGTTATAAGAATCGAAATCAATTACTATCCAAAACAACCAAAAAACAGAGCAAAAAAGGTATCACCCATCCCCATCATCAACAAATCATTAAACAACCCCATACGCCGGCCTGGTACCCACATCACATCTCCGCGCATTCATAATCAATCATCCCAATCCCTCTAAAGTCTCTTCCCCGGCACCATAATAAACAAAACACACAACACCGCATCCACCACAACCGTAACCCCCAAAACCGTAAGCGCCCGTCTCTGCAACATCTTGCGTACAAACGGCTCGCGGATCTGCGAAAAGTTAAATGGCGTGTACTCACTAAAGCCCAACAGCGCCAAGATTGGATCCAACGAGTACTGGTACGACGAGAGAAGGTATACACCAATCGTGAATGGGAGGATTAACCAGCACCTAGTTTCCCGAGATTTGTCGAGGAAGATTAGGACGAAGGCGGCCCAGAAGGCGGCGAATATGGAGACTAGACCGACGATTAGGCGGAGGACGAGGGTCGGGGGGATGAGGTTGCCGAGGGCTTTCATCCGGAGGAAATTTGGGAAGGCGTCGCGCTCCATGGCTTGGAAGACGTAGTCCTTAGCTACATCAAACACTTCAGGGTCATCACGTCCCTGTTCCTGAATCGCAATCGTGATCTCCTCAGTAATAGCACCGGGCAAAATAATCTCCCTCTCGGCCCCCGGCATCAAAAACGTATAAAGAATCTTCTCGGCACTCGACCGGATATCCTGTCTCATAACCGTATGTTCTGGCGAATTGGAATCCGTAAGCGCCCGTGGCGAAGTCCGCATGGACGAAGGCGTGGTAGGCGACCCTAGACGAACGGGCGTTGACGGAGTATCATCTTGCGACGGCCCATCTTCATAGTCACCCCGGAGGAAAGCGGACATCTTAGCGTCCTGGTCTCTTTCCTTCTCGGTTCGGAACATGGTAGACGGTCCGCCGTCGGTGTTGATTTCGCCCATGCTTTCGAGGATCTGCGAAGACCGCTTCGATGTGGGCGCGTTTCCATCGGGTGTCGATACAAGGACTGATCGGCGGAGTTCACGGACGTAGTGTCGGCAGAGGGACATGTGTTGGGCGACATCGAGCCTGTGGACTTTGTTAGTTTGGCTTATGGAGAATGGGGAATAGAGTCAAATACCAGAAATCAAGGTAGTCTACTGAGCGCTGCTGGTCGCGCATGAAAATGTAGAAAGAGAAGAGATCAACGGGGGGGAGAGTCCGCCGACTGAGTGTCTCAAATAGAGTGGGGAGCCGGTTCCGATTGAGATCGGGGGTGGGGGATGGCGACGGACCCGACATTTTGGCGGGTAGTTCCTTGTCGTGGGTGGTGAGGAACGGGTAGGATAAGTTGCGACGCGATTGAGGGAATAGAAGATACTGAAGGGATAGTAATCGTCTGAATAGGAGCGAACAAACAGATCGGTGGTGTCGCACAAGCGGTGGAGAGCTTGGCTTGTAAACAATGCCTATAAACGGCGATAATCGAAGGAATCAATCACAAGTAAATATGAGACCTTCACTAGACTCCGTCACCCTTCGCAGGAACACTCGCGAGGCAACATGAAACCCAGCAACTTTAGAAAGAAACAGTGGGGCTGGTTCCAATCCTTCATCCATCCTAGCGTCCCCCCTTCCCAACTCGCTGACTAACGCCAACTTCCCAACCGCCACAGCAAAAACCCTCACGCCACATCTTCAACCCAAACCACCCTAACCCGTGGCGTCATATATTCGCCCCGCTTTCCCCCCGCCAAAATAACTCTAGGTGTCCACACAAAATAATTTTTCCCTCATTTTCAGCCCACAAAGAGCCCTACGGGAATCACGTGACGCTGTTTTTTTCGTGCACCAACGGGCGGAGGGGCGCCTTTGGCGAGATTCTCACCAAGTTCCCACACTGGACCTAGTGAAGACTTCAGTCTCGATCTCAACTGCCCAGATCATACCATACCCGTTGTGTAAGCGCGCCCAATTTGTCGAGCCCAGCCGTTGATATTCTTTTTATCAGGCGAGATCTTGTCGTTGTGTTTCTGTTGAGATATTCTTTTTTTTTTTTGTTTTTGTTTGGTACCATTTTGGTCCTTTTGGAATTCTTACAGACCACGCGAAAAGACTCGTTTTGGCTTTTTATTTTTCTTGTTATCGGCAAGATTTTCTAACGGAGGTTCTATTTCAGATAAAATGGCTCCCACTCAGAAGAAGGGTCGTTCCGCCATTGCGGACGTCGTCACTCGTGACTACACCATCCACCTGCACAAGAAGGTCCGTCACCAACTCGATATATTCCGATCCCAGCAACATACCAGTCGAAGTTTAGGAAAGATGAATGATGGAAGAGACGGCTGGAGATGATTTACGGGCAAATGTTGCTGGGACGGATGGATGATAATTGGAGAGGCAGTTATACTGACTGACTCGTTGCGACGTATAGATGCACGGCACCACTTTCCGCCGCCGTGCCCCTAAGGCTGTTAAGGAGATCCGGAAGTTCGCTCAGCAGGCCATGGTATGTTTGACTTTTTTGGGATACGGATGGGTGGGCTTGATTGGATGAGCGATAGGATTTTTGAGCGATTATGGCCACCATTTGGTGACTATTACGACTGCGACGATTGAACACCAACTACTACACATTACAACACCAACTCGGACATCACACCACAAGACACACTAAACCGACAACCCCCTCACCACCCGCCACGCCAACCAAAACACCTCAAAATCGCCACGCATCGCTCACCATCAGCCACCCACCTCCCACCACCCCGTCACACCAGCATACTAACGCCGTACCAGGGCACCACCGACGTCCGTCTGGACCCCTCTCTGAACAAGAAGGTCTGGGAGAACGGTATCAAGGGTCTCCCCTTCAGACTCCGTGTCCGCATCTCCAGACGCAGAAACGACGAGGAGAACGCGGCCGAGAAGCTGTACAGCTACGTCCAGGCCGTCAACGTGCAGGACGTCAAGGGTCTCCAGACTACCGTTGTTGAGGAGTAAAGACTTGGTTGTTTTTGTTCTCCCGATAATAACGAAAAAGCAAAGTTTTTTATGAAATGAAAAAATAAAAAATTGTCTGAATTCTTGGGGTGTCTCTTTTTTTGAAGAATAGAAAACTTGTTGATGCTGGGCGGTTTTTTTGACTGCGTTGGATGGATGGTTGAAGGGACACACCCCAATTGCCGACTACCGAATCGAATGGTGTTGATAGGGTCGTTCCGTTTTCATGGGCATTGGGTGTGTGGTCTTCTGGGTCTTCTGGGTCAGAATATCTCGACGGGACTTGACAAGTATTTTGGCAGTTTTGGCTTAGATGTAAAATTGGCGTCATTGTTTTCATGTACTGGGTGGTTAATGGTGAATGTGATATCTTGTTAGTTATCCTAGTGTTTGGTGAGTACATACAATAGTGAAATACGATTTGTCGATTGAGATACAGCTAGTTCCTTGGTGAATATCAAATGTTCGATGATAGGGTTGTCAAGCATACAGGTGAAGGGTCATGCGGAATTAGTATTGCGGGGCTGGTATCGCTATCTATGAGAACAAGAACAAAAAAAAAACTCAAGGGCCAACAAGAAACAAATGTGCAAACAGACATGCAACAACTCTACTCGTCATCTTCGTCATCACGGTGACGTTCAAGGACCTTCCGTTGAAACTCAGCAGGGTCAACGTCCCAAAGGTTGGCAGCCTCAGCATTCAGCGGCGAGGAGCTACAGAGTATCGACAGTCAGCAATCAATCCCGGCTTGGCCGTTAAGAGGTTACAAAGAGACTTACTTGTTCGGTTCCCCCAACAAACTCTGCAAACTCAAGAGAATAGTTTGGATGTTATAAGCAGCGGTCCATTTATCCTTGAGGATATCCAGGCAAATGCGGCCGGAGAAATCCACATTGGGGTGGTAAATGGGGGTACGGAAGAGAACTTTGGGGGGAGCGTAGGGGTAGTTTGTAGGGAAGTCCATGGATAGACGGAGAGTCAAGTTGGCGTACGGGGTATCTTCCGGGCCGTCAATGGTAGCCGTCCACTGAAGGAGGGCATCGTCGTTCGACGGGAAAGCGGAGATTCCGGGGGCCGGAGAGGTCATCATTTGCATGAGCTCAGTTTGGAGGCTGGAGAAATGGATGCTTATTAGTTTATGTCTGGGCGTGCGGAGACGGAGATGGAGACGGATATGAAGACGGAGACGGAGATGGAGACGGATATGAAGACGGAGACGGGGTTGAAAAAAAAAAGACGGAGACGGGGAAGGTCATGCGGGACAATGAAACTTACCGTTTGCCGATGTTCTGGTTTGCGGTCATTTTTAATGATGTGAAATGTAACTGTTCAAAAGGAAACAAATCGATGGAGCGTGGAACGGTCAATCCAGAGATACAAGGCTGAATACAAAGCTGACAGAAACAAAGCAGCAAGCACAACACAAGGAAGAAAAGACCCGGTCCAAGATGCGTTCTAGATATGGCAACCAGTGGGGATGCCCAGCAACGACGACAAATACGTAAACAAAAGCGAGACAAGTAGAAGAGACGAAGGAAGGTAGGAATGAGGGTTTCTTTGCTTGGGGTTTCTGGTTATAATATTGAGTGGTAGTGATAGAAAAGGTTGGATGAGAATACTTGATGATTTGAAACTGATGAGGTGTTCGTGAATGTTAGGCGTTGAAAAGAGATGATCAAGAATGACGTTGTTATTTTTGTCAGGTGTAGGCTGGCAGCAGGTAGATGGATAGGCAGGTGCATCTGACTTGTGACTATAGAATGACCATGAACCCTAAGAAAGCCGAATATGGTTAAATGTGACTTTGACGGGACGCGTAGAGGCCGCGCCGGTGCTTGGGGACGGAGATAATGGAGTATGGAAGCAGGTATCAGGGGCTTTAGGTATGTGTGGTATGCACATGTGTATGTTGTTGTATGATATGTGTATATCCATGAACATTCCAATTGTAGAATAGCCGGGGATGAAGTACCTAGTGAATAGGCAGCTACGGGTCCCTGCCGGGAGGGAGCTGTTTAAAGCGATGAGGCAAAAAAGGAAGCATGTTTTGGTTGGACGTCTGTAGATTTTCATCTGTGATTTTTATGTACCACATTGCCGAGTTTTTTGTAGATTCATCTGATTTGATTTCAGAAGAGTAAAGACGTCCTTCTTTTGATTTCTATATCTACTTTTAGTTTCTTGAGAAAAAGAAAGAGTAATCGACACAATGCAAGCTTCTCAGTTGGCACCGATGCCAAAAAACCTGCCATTCAGGTTCATATCTAAAACATTTGCCCGTGGTGCATATGCATCGTGAGTTTTTGAAGCTTGTTTTATTCTGACATTGTACTAACCCATTGAAGTGTCCGCAAAGCCGTCCCTCTGAACGACAATGAGCCTGTATTTGCAGTCAAGATCATTCATAAAGACTATGCCTACCGACGCGGGCATATCTCGCCAAAGCAGATGCAGATGGAGGTTCAACTGCACCGTCATGTAGGGCAACACCAGAACATCATTGAGTGGTTTGCCTCTGGTGAGGACACAACGTGGCAATGGATTGCCATGGAATATGCCTCTGGTGGTGACTTATTCGACAAGATTGAAGCAGACAAAGGCGTTGCTTCTGATATCGCGCAGATTTACTTCCAGCAGTTAATTGCAGGTGTGAGTTTTATGCATGGCAAGGGCGTTGCCCATCGGGATCTCAAGCCAGAGAATATCCTCATGTCGGAAGATGGGATTTTGAAGATCGCAGACTTTGGTATGGCCACTATGTTTGAGTATAATGGAAAGGTCAAGAAGAGTACCTCTCTTTGTGGGTCCCCTCCGTACATAGCGCCAGAGATTCTCCAATGTCGACCTACAAGTGACAAGACTCAACGGCCGCCCTCATATGACCCGAATGTAGCAGACATTTGGTCATGTGGTGTGATCCTTTTTGTTCTTCTTGTCGGGAATACGCCGTGGGACGAGCCCAGCATCACGTCATGGGAGTACCAGGAATACCGAAAAACGAATGGACATAGTTCAGATGAACTCTGGCAGCGAATTCCTTCAGATGCTGCTTCACTTCTTCGTGGGATGATGTGTATTAAACCTGATGATCGGTTCTCGATGAACAAGGTCCGTCAACATCCTTGGTATACGCGTTCCAACCCTCTTTTGACATCGGAGGGTACAGTCGCCGACCCTCTACACTTGGCTACTCAGATGTTGGCCAATTTGAAGATAGACTGGACCCATGTACCGAGTCGGGCGTCGGATCAAACATCGAGGATTGCAGCTTCACAGCCAGATTTCAATGGTGGGGGGCTTGATATTGACTGGGAGATTCCCCGGATGCATAGTGCGCGCGGGGCTCTTTCTTCAACACAGCCTGTTGCTGGTGCTGGTGCTCCATCTTTTGTTAAGCCGACTATTTTCTCTCGAACGTCACTTAACAATGAACCGAGTATGACTCAGTTCTCTCAGGCAAATGCTGTGCCGATTTCGTTGACACAGGCAGCAAGACGGTTTGGCGATATTGTGCCGGCGACGTCTCTTGCGAGGTTCTTTTCGCATATGCCGTTGGCTCATTTAGTTGCGGTGTTACAGGATGCGTTACATGCGTTGAACTTTCCGGTTATGCCGGCTATAATGGGAGATTCTGGAGCAGAGGTTTGCGCGACAATTAGGGTGAGAGCTTTGGATAGTCGAAAACAGACACTCCAAGGACAGATTCAGATTATCAAACAGCAATGGGAAGAAGGGGAAACTGTGTATGAGTTGTTTGATGTTAACTTTGGCAAAACAAAAGGAGACCCATTGGAATGGAGACGCTTCTTTAAGAATATGGCTGTGAGATGTCGAGATGCGATTTATATCCCGGAAGCTGAGGAATAGAGTTCTGATGATGGGGATGCGCAGACTAGTGGAGTAAAGAGAAAAGCTTCGGATTCACCAGGAAGTGAGGTTTCGGATGATGATGGAGACTGTGGACATGGGAGGCGGAAGATAGCTAGACAGGATGATGGCAGACCAAAGGAAGATGGGAGAAAGAAACCGATGGACCCATATATGGCTGATTTGATGCTCGAGGGCCTCTCAAGAAAAGCTGAATTAGATATCATGGATGAAGAGGAAATAGCTGGTGAGAGTCTTTTGCGGGGTAAACTGCCGAGTCTTTAGAGAATGAAATTTATTAATGAGGGGTTGTATATGGATATATAGTGACATGTAAATGAGAATGTGTTTGGTGAAGAGTCGAATAAAGTGGCGGGGTTGCCGGTGACGGACTTGGTGTTGGTGGGCCATGAAGTGAATGGTCCCACATGGGATATGTGACAGGTCTGTTCTGAGGCCGGTGGTTGGTGATTATTGTCCGGTCATAAGGGGGAAGAGCCGGACGAGGAGGGAATTGGGAAGCCAGAACAGGAGTTGTCGGGAGTGTCGGCGGGGGAGACGGGTTTCCGGGAGGTATAGGGTAGAACGGAGTGGTATATTTCAAACAGGGAGGTACTGGAACAGGCGGGAGAACCGGAATTGGTTGTATATACCCTAGATTTCTCGGCGGGGTATACCCGCCCCCTCTTGCCCCCCCATCTCCACAACAACTCCCGGCCCTCGAACAAGGCGGCGACACTCCCTCTCCACAACTCCGTTCCTGAAGAGACATGTACCTTGGAACAGGCCACCCAATGAACCCGCCTTCCCTCGCAACCTGATGACCCGGTTTCTCCCACGTCACGGGCGGCTCGCATTTGAATAGGCGGAGGTCCGCTTCCACGTTATGTAAGCCGAGGGAAGACGGGCCGGCCCAGAGGTCGATTAGGCGGGCGATTTCGCGGAAGCCATGGGTATGTCCGCCGTTTCTTTGCGCGGATAACCCGCTGGTTATGTAGAGGTAGCAGTGGATTAGTTCATGGAGGAATGTGAAGATTAGTAAACGGCGACTGTAGAGGCCTTTTTGAAGGTAGAATTCAGATAGAACGATGAGTGTCTCGAGGCCGCGCGACGGGTTTCCGCGCCATCGGATCGCGGTTGTCCCGATGACTTGCGACGTGGAACTCCACGTCCACGCCACACGGCCTGCTAACCTCGAGGCAAAAAGAACCCTGTTCGCAGAGGAAAGTAACGACTCTAGCGCGGGCGGGTCGGTGGCGGTGGAGGAGGAGGAGAGTAGGGAGAGGAGGATTCGCGCGGGTTGTGTGGTTTGCGGGGTGTTTTGCAGGTGCACTTGGAGGAGGGTGACGGCTTGCAGTTCGGAGAGGAACGGGGGGCATGGAGATGAAAGGGCTCGTTTGGGACGGTGGTAGTAGCGGGCGCGTTTGCGGGATTCGTCGGATTCTAGCCAGGTGCGTTTATGGTTGGCGGGGGGGTGTGAGGGCATTTTGGCGGAGGGGGATGGAGATGTTGGAGTGTCATTTTTCTTGGATGAGGGGATGTCAAGTGGTTATACATATGGAGGTAGAGACGGATTCATTCATTGCCTTTTCTTGGTGATCATAGCGGGAAGAAGGGGGGATGCCGGATCGGAGGTTATGTACAGTATAGTACTTGATGGCCTGACCGACGGGTACCTTGGTAGCGAGTGGACATGATTCATTTGTCTTGGAGAGCATGGCGTACGGGAGGATTTGATGTGTTGGCAGGATTTGACAATTGTTCTGCCGGTATGGCCTTGTCATGACTGTTGGACTTGGATACATAGTAACTCAGTGCCTAACGAGATAGCTAGACATTGTATGTATGTACATTTACAAAATCAGGTAGGGCCGGAAGCCTAACTACAGGGATAACATAGCTGCAGCCCAATGCGAAGAATCGAGCCTGATGCTTATGTATAGATGTATGTATCTATATGGAAGTCATTAATCCACTCATATTGGTATCCCACGATGTAAAAACCCTCGTTACACCAAGAAACCCAACACAACAGGAACTATACATACATACAATCCGGCTTTAAACCCGGGTTTGTCCCACCCACATCCCGTACCCCGTCATCCCCGGCCGGCATTTAGTAATCCCCCCGACCCATCCATCCAAAAAGGAAAAAAGTCTCCTCCGGACAGGCTTGAACTGTCAACCTCCTGATTGCTGAACTCAAGTTCATAACAGTCAGACGCGCTAGCCAATTGCGCCACAGAGGAAAGAAATCTGTCTTTGCTCTTCGTTATCCGTACTTATACCGTTTATCTTCCGGACGGAAACTCGGGACCGGGCGGACGAGAACTCGGGTAATTTACTTTTTCGTTTTCTTCGTTTTCCAAAGAAGGAAACGGGTGTCTCTGGTTATCTTTAAAACTCCCGAATTATCAATGTCAAGTGTTACCCGGAAAAAGGTGACTAAGGAAATTGTAATGCCGACGGACTTGGATGGATTTGGGAACGGAGCGATTATTGCTCCGAGCGGGTTTAGCATGGATGGGTGGCGGAAGGTTTCTAGATGGATTAGACAGAGATAGTGTAATGAATTACTTCTTGAAGCCGGATGTATGTAGGAGTTTCCAGATACTGACTAGGTGGGGTCCACGCATACGTAAATTGGAAATGTCGAAGTTTCCCCCGATAATCACTCTCAACGCACGGTCAAGGTCATCCCAAGAATCCACTACTACACGTACAAAATCGCCTTTCAGCCCTCTAATCGCTTGAAGCGTCCGCAGGTCAGCAAACAAGGGTGGCACAAAGATATCCCGACCCATCCCAAAATAGCCTACGCATCCTTCCAAGTAAT
Organism: Huntiella decipiens; assembly: GCA_003032515.1. Classification (NCBI taxonomy): domain Eukaryota; kingdom Fungi; phylum Ascomycota; class Sordariomycetes; order Microascales; family Ceratocystidaceae; genus Huntiella; species Huntiella decipiens. Next base: position 70,312 of record NETU01000597.1, read on the forward strand.
TAGCAATTTATCCGTCCCATGTGATAATATATATGCACATATGTAGAACAGAGCCATCCATCACCAAGGAATTTCAAACCTTGTTTCTTTTGTCTTTTCATCTTCTCTATCATTACGAAAAACGAATAAAAATGCCTGAAAAACAAGATTCTCAAGCGCCTACGTGGGATTGTCGCTGGATTACCACCGGCTTATTCCCCATATGTGCCAAAGACGTCCCCACGCCGACACCCGACGCCGCGTCCGCGTCGACCATCGCTCCCCCGATCCCCACGCCGACAGAGCCCCCAACGTCAAACACCTCAGCCTGCCGTCTCCGCGCCTGGACATCCCGCTCCCTCCGCGCCCAGAAACGTCTCCGTTCCCTTCTCGGCCCGGCCTCTCAACAACCTCTTTCATCGCCAACAATCCCCTCACTCACCACTTCTCTCTCTTCAATCTCCCTTAGCAAGGAGAAACCGCCTCCATCTCCCGTTCCCGCCCCAGATACCTCGGCCTTCCCGTACCCTTCTGTATCTCTACCGCCACCACAAACAACTTTTGATCTTCGCTTGACAGCCCTCTTCTCTACTCAACCGACTACGAATCCGAAATGTCCTATTCCAATATATCCACTAGCAAGCGGGACATTTAACGGCACATTCGCTACTGGTATCTTAACTGAAGGTGGACATACACTACCAACAGCCCCGACAACTAGGACTAAGTTGAATACCGCCTTTACCATGCATACTAGTGATGAGCCGCCGGCTGTCATTCAACTTTGTACAAAGGGCTATTTGGATTGTAATAAAGGTGTTTTAGAAAGTTTCTTTGGAGGAGACGCCGAGACTGAAGAGGAAACCGCCGAAAATGACGGCACTGGAGAAGATTTACGGAGAGGGTTACCACGGTCACTTGATCCAAGGAAATATTCTTGTCGAATGGTCATTACTATGACTACTACCGATAGACGATATGCCGATGATCTCAACATGGCTTTATGGGTTGGAAGTGGAATGTGGAGAACCCCACATGAGTTGATTATAGAGTAAGTCTCCCAATCATCCGGCAAAACCACCAAATACTAACAATCACAGTGCATACCGGTTGTCATAACCACCTCTCATTATCATGAATTACGATTTTGTACATATATTCTATCCTCATTAATCCAGACATTTGTCAACCCCTCCCCATATCCTATTAATCCAAAGTTTGCGCCAGACTCTGTTGAAATGTTAGCATATCAAAATCTCCATCAAAGAAACAATCTGAAATCTGAAAACTTACCATGTGATAATAAACATTCCGTCTCTCCATCAAAACACCATGACTCCCAAACTCAACAATTGCTCCCTTCTCCATGACATAAATCATATCCGATTCCCGGACATTATCCAATTGATGTCCAGCAATTACAACTGTCCGGAGTTTACAAACCTCGGTCAGCGTCTTCTGTAATTCCTCCGCCACCATACTATCTAAACCCTCTGTAACTTCGTCCAAAAGTAAAAGTCGTGGTTTCCGGACCAAGGCACGGGCCAACACCACTCTTAACCTATGTTCCTGCACAAGCATTGACCCGCGCGCCCCGATATCCGTGTTATATCCTGCTTCTAAAGATAATGCAAACTCATGAAGTCCGGCTTCTCTTGCCGCCATGAACATGTCTTCATCTTGCGTCTCTTCTGGTGCCCCTAACATGATATTCTCGCGAATTGTCCCCGTAATCAAAGGAGCATCTCGAGTCACCTTAGATACACATTGACGATACAGTCGCACGTCCGTTGACTGCACGTTAACACCGTTCAACGTAATCATGCCCTGTGAAGGTATGTACAACCGTTCAAGCAGCTGCATCACACTACTTTTTCCTGATCCCGATTCCCCAACAATTGCAATCGTTTGCCCCTGATTGATCTATGCAACAACTCGGTTAGCTTTTATAGTGCTTGCATACTATCTCCGACTTACCTTGATATTAAGACCAGCCAAAACCTGCTGTTCCCGTGTCGGATATTTCAACCAAACATTCAAAAATTCCAAATTAAAACATGACTGATACAATTCGTCGCTGCTTGATACCGGAACTGACTTTTCCTTGTCAATTGGCATTTCATCTTCTCGACGAGCCATGACCCTCTTGGCTGCTGCTGTTGCATGTGTCACATTCGGAGAGAATGCAAGCCATTGACTACCAGAGATACCCTGTTGCACCACAACAGTAAAGATGACCACTAAACACGTTAGAACATACCCTAGTAGTACAACACCCAAGAGGTAACTCACAGAACTCAAACGCCTTGTACTGATGATCGACCATCATCCCAAGTCCAAACCAAGCAACAAACGCAATCCAGAAACACGGAACGCTCTCGCCAAAGGCCAGGAAAACAGCTGCACCCCATCTCTTTCGTGAAACCATATTAAGTTGGCTCCCCAATAGATTAGCATACTTCACCAAAATTGTATCCTCTAAAGTCAAAGACGCAATAGTCCGACTGGAAGATAACGCATCTCCAACAAACTTAGCTGCCTTCTCTCGGGCATCAGAGTTCAACTGTCCACACTTAGCATCATCGTAGATCCTAAAGATCAAAGCTGCCATCATCAAAGGCACAATGATTGCAGCGGCAACAACCGCAAGTAACCACCCATGATAGATAGCAATGGCAAGACACCCAGCAACTTGAGCAACCGAAACCAAAGCAACCCCCATAGACGAAGTCAACAATCTCTGCAAATGATCAGTATCAACCGTGATAGCCGCCGTTAAAGCCTCCGGTGTATGGCACGACGTATCAAAGAACGGAGCTGATTGACGCAGGGTATTCCCAAAGTACTCCGCCCTCAAAGAGCGGAAGAATCTCAACGACAATGAAGTAGTAGCCCAGGCAGAGATGAAGAATCCAAGGCACATAGCCCCAGCCGTAGCAAGCAACATCAAACACCAAAAGTGAACATCCTTCTCCACAGTATCCATCGAATCAAAGCTGACAATCTGCTTGACAAACACAAAAGTGTGTATCGTCGTCGCACCTCCAACAATGACCGCTCCCACCAACAAAAGCGCATACCAGAGCCACAAGTCTCGTCTCTCCGAAATCAACCGGAAAGAGATTCCAAACAGACTACTCGGCTTGTCCGCTTGACCTACAGGCTTTCTTGCAGAATAGCTCGTCATCAAGTCCATGCCTCTCTTCATATTCCGTTCCCACTCTACATTTTCCGTGAATTCAAAGCCCTCTAGTCCAGGTGGAATCAATCCAGACTTCCGTCTCCACCAAGTTGTAGGTCTTCTAACCCCATTAACATTGTCCAAGTCCAATTGTTGAGCCAAAGCTAACGTCCGGTACGCACCATCTGGTGCTTGAATCAACTCTTCTTGCGTCCCTTCCTGTACTACCTTTCCACGTACCAAAACCACAATCTTGTCTGCATTTCTAACAGCTGACAGTCTGTGAGATATCAAAATCGTAGTGCGGTTCTCTGAAACCCGAGTCAGCGCTGTGTGCACCATCATCTCTTCACGTCCACTGAGAGCACTAGTTGCTTCATCGAGGATCAGGATGTCTGGCCGCCGAATGATAGCCCTGGCGATTGCAATTTGTTGTCTTTGTCCAGCCGTAAGTTTAGCCTCGGGATCATTGACATTGGTCAGTAAGCCATTAGGCAACTCGTCAATGAAGTCGCAAACCATGGCCTCTGAACACGCGGTCTCTACCATCGACTTTTTGATTTCGGCCGACGCAAACTCAAACCGCGACCCGACCAACCCATACTCAATATTGGCCTGGATAGTCTCATCAAAAAGGTGAGCATCCTGCGATACAATTCCAATCCGTGATCTCCACCAGTGCATATCAAAGTCGCACAAGAGTTTGTCACCAAACTCCACATGACCACTTCGAGTATCCGCAGTAGAAGGAACATGAAGTTCATACCAGCGCTCCAAGATATTGACCAGCGAGCTCTTCCCCGACCCCGACGGCCCAACAATAGCTGTCGTCTTACGTGCTGGAATCGTGAAGCTGACATCCTCTAACACCGGTAACCCCATCCGAGAGTGATATGAAAGAGAAACATTCTTCAGTGTAATGTCCCAATCAGAATGATCCTCCGATGGGACATACCCAGCACTGTGGTTTGTAGGCGCATCAATGAGATCAAAGATAAAACTGGCATGAGCGGTAGCCATAGCCATTGTTTGAATCGGTTGACCAAAAGCTCCAATCGAGGCAGGCACCAACATCATACAACCCAAGACCACAATCACCGTTCCCACATCCGGCATTTCATGGTTAATGTACAAACGCATACCGAAGAAAAAAGCGAGTGCGTTACACCCGAATATCACCAGTACCAAACCGCCCTGTTGCAGCGAAGTAAACTTAACAGAGCCAAGTCCTTCCTTGGTAGACTGCCGGATCCAATGATGGAATCGGTGCTCCATGTCTTCTTCAGCCCCAAGACCAATAACGGTCTTTACCATACTAAAAGTCTCAGCAATCACCTCACAAGCCCGTGAGTTGACCTCATCAACCTGAAGCATGATCTTGTTAACCGAAGGGACCGTAGCAATGTAGACAAAAATAATCGGTGTTAAGCCGGCGCAAATCATGAGTGAAAGCTGCTAGCTGTACACAAATGAGATGACCAACGCTGACACCATAAGTGCAGATGTTCTAACCAGGGTAGCCAATTGTTCGCCGCATCCTGTCTGAATATACTCCGAAGTAGTCGTCATAGCATGTGAAGTCAGTCCCATAGGAAGGTAATCAAGAACTGAAATCGGTTGGCACAAAAGCGCATGAAGATAGCGATGACGAACAGCAGCCGAGATACGAAGCCCATTAATTGGGAATATCAGCTATTACTGTTAGTACTTTTATCCACATCTGATATCGTCGTTGTAAACTTACGTTACACGTATAGCTGAACAGGAACCTTGCAGCTGCGAGATATACAATATACAATCTGTTCAATGTTAGCCATGCTTGTTTCCTTTGAAAGTTGCATCCAACCTACATGTTATCATGCACAGTCGCGATGAACCGGTTCTTTAGAGTTTCCGACGGCGAAGCAGTAGCATAATACTCCATGATGGCATTAATCAACTGGCCAAACACCACGTTGATCATGGGAATACTGCACCCAGCACCCATTGCCGCAATCAACCCCAATATCATCGAGGACCGGTCGCGGAGCGACATGTGAGTAAGTAAACGCTATCACACAGTTAGCACATATCCAGCCATCAGACACGTCGAAAGCAACTCACCATGAGAATCGACAAATTAGACAAAACCGTATTCCGCCCATTCAAACTCTCCGTCGTCTTAGAAGTCGGAGTAACAGTCTTAGTCGACTGCGTCTGAAAACTAGAATTTCTCAACTTTTTCCCCTCCGCTCTATCGTCCTTATGGCTCGTCTTTCTCGTAAAACTCTCCACCCGTGAAACATCAACCTCCTGTACCCCGTCACCTCCCGTCCACGGCCGTCCGGCCTCATCTCCTTCTTTTTTCTGACCCTTTCGACTCTCTACCATCTCAAACGCGTTATCCCGTGTACTCTTATTTGTACGGGATCCCTCCGAGAGTGGCAGTGGTACTTCAACAGGCTCAATAGTCTCTGCGGAAATGGCCGCCTCAGGAATAGAACCAACTGAGGGTTTAGCTGAGTTGACACTCCCTCGATAACCCGTATCGACGGACGAGCCCGTCGCAGCCGATACAACAGAGACGTGTTTGGGAGGAGGCACAACGGCCTTATTCGTAGGACGTAAATAGCTGTAATTCGGGACTGGGCGCGATGGCGACCTGGTTACGCTACCAGTAGGCGATGATGCATGTAAGGACGGGCCCTCCGGGATATCCGGGGACTGTGATATTTTCGTGGGTAGTTGGAACTCCCCGTCCGGTGGGGGAGAGTTTGTGTCGCTCATGGTTTGTAAACGCCTATAAACAAAACCACACAATCGCGATTCTTGAAACAGTTGTCGTTAGTCGTTGGTTTGGTGAAACAGACGTTTGTACAAACTAGTTATTATCCCCTCGTACTATCGCAAAATAAAACGCACACAAACAACCACAGTTTTCGATGAAAAGGACAACAAAATCCAAGTTCTAAAGTGAGAAGAAGAAACCCAAAAGGTTCTTCTAAACTCCTTCTACCCTTTATGCAGCCCAATTTATGGAACCACTTCAACGGAAGCAACTCCCGTCTCTGCCCATTCCTCAAACCCAGAATACGGCAACTACGTCGTACATTTCCTGTAGCTGCCCCGCCCTAAATCTCCCGTGTGCATCAGTCCACCTTCATAATCTCCCAGTCAACTCATTCAAACTCCACATTCAGATGAACAAACGCCGACTGGCAGACATGCTTGTGGCGTACAACCAGGGAACCTCATGCAGAGAACCTCATGCAGGGCTAGATATACGTGTGTACACAAGCGGCTATATACCTTGCCAGTACGAAAAAGAACATACGCATGTACATATGTACATACATACGTGTGTCTATAAAAGCTACTTATCATAAAGGCGTCGTTCCTTCCCAACGAGAAAACGTCCATATTCGAGAACATGTGATTGGGGGTGGCTATTTGTACGAGACACAGATTGAAGGATAAAGAGAGACACGAGTGACATTCTGTAACGTGGGTTATGATGGATGAGAGACACGGGAGCTGGTGAACGTTCTTCTGTCCGAAAACGAGGTTACTGCGTGAAGAGAAGAAAAGTGATAGAAGACGCCAGAAAAGGCGGCGCTTGCCGCGGGGGGCGACATGAGGAATGGGGAATACGAGCGGGCTGATGCATGGCGGAGTTTTGAGGTTTCAGAGATGGTGAGTAGTTGGTTTGTGATACTGTTGAAGGATTGTGATAGGGCGACTTTCCGTTGTGTTACGTGGGGTGTGTTCTTGGAAGCATGTTGCGGACTGCTTTTGAAGCAAGAGATGGGGATTTTTGGGGGATGAACCGTGGTTCTGGTGAAAGATAGACAGATTGAGAGACAGAATGAGGCTTTGTATCCAAGATTGCTATCTCTATCGTCTAGATTCGGACTCGGTGATCAAGATTGCTATCTCTCTCTTTTAGAAGCGGAGTCAGTTTTCAACATCGGATATAACACAATTGGGTATCTCTATATTGCAGAACCGCCTCAAACGCCACAACTACCTCAACCGAACCTCCACAATCAACCCACTGACTCCCCTTTTCCTCCTCTCCTCGCATCCCAAACCATCATCATCGCCGTCCTCCAAAACTTCATCAACCGCCACAACAGTCTTCGTCCTAACCCTGACCTCACAATCCTTCTCCTGCTCAAACCACGACGCCACACTCAAAGTCTTCGTAATAGCCTTTCCCGTACCCATAACCACTATTGTCTTTCCCGCTTCCGTCGTTTGTTCACTGGCTTGTTTCAACGCGTCGATGCGCGCACTTAGTGCCATTCGTTTACCCGTGAGACGCGTGTCCCCGTAGGACTTGTCTAGCTCTTTTCGTACGCGTGTGATGATTGACATGAAGGGCGTTTTTGAGGAGACATAGATGAGTTTGGTTTTTGCTGAGGCCGGTTGTTGTTGGCGGATTAGAGGACGTTTAACCACCTTGGAGCCTATTTTGGGTCAGTATTGGGACTTTATATGAAGCATCATGAAAACCGACCTTTTGGCAATCGCGCCAGCTTCTCATTTTGTGAAGCTCTATCCATCTTGATCTCTTTTTTATAATTTTATAGACAATAACTCTTCTCACTTCTAACTTACCATGACATCTAAAGGCATACTGAAAATGGACATAACGCCACATTCAGCCACATTGTGGCGTCACTTGTAGTTCCATGCCTATGACGTCGAGGCATCTAGCTCAAGCAACGTCTCATCTCACCACTCAATATAAATAAACCTCGCGCCCTCTAAATGAATCCTCCCAAAACAACATTTTATTAAATCGCATAACATCACACAACAGCTTTACAATGTCTCTCCTAGTTTGGCCGTCCATAGCCCCAAACGACCTACAAATCGCCCAACAATCCGCCTACGTAAGTGCTCGCCCGTCTCAAATAAAGTACTTCTCTAACAACCCCCAGAAAGCCGAATTAGATTGGCTGATTCAACGGACGCGAGCTACACTTCGAGATGTGAAGCGGGCTATTGAGGATTGTTATGCGTTGACTGCCCCCATTGAACCAGGTAGTACCCTAGCAATGACCACTCCGCATAACGAAAAGATCAAAGGCACAATAACCCGCGTCGGTGCCCGCATAGTCAAAGGGGTGAGTACCGCACAACGTTATCTCCCCACAAGTTAGCTACTAACCCACCAAAGTCTCTCCACCTGCAACTTCGAACCCACCCGCTCACAATCCTCACAATCAATCCCACAAAACCAATTCATATATCCCCCATCCTCCAAATCCAAGCCGCCCTAACAAACGCAATAACCCTCTTAACAACAACGCTCTCCGACCCCGTCACCCCCGAAATTCTCACCGCAAACCTCCGCCGCCTCTCCGAACTAACCCTATCCGCGTCAACCATAATCAAAGGCGACTCAGACACGCCCACCCCGGGGGTTCCTAAGCCGGCCTGTCCATCACGGCCTTCCCCCGAATGGACAACTGCTTCAGCCGCGAGTACCGCGTTTGATCCGCCATTGGATGGGTCATTGAGTGTGCATTTCACTTTACAAGATTCTGGCATAGTTATGACGCTGAGAGCCTTGGAGAATACGGATGCGCCGGTTTTCTTTGGGACTAAACTGGGTTTGGCGATTGGTACAGTTAGAAGGTTGGAACATGATGAGATGGAGAAACCTTTTAAATACACATTAAACCGGGAAGAAGCTGTTATGCCTAGGGAGCCGGGTAGAAGTCAACCACAGCCGCTTTGTGGTGTTAAACCTATCGAGGTCTTTGTCCGGGAAAAGGTTCGGGTGGATAGCCCTGATCCAAACCTCATGTCACTACAAATCAAGCTTACATCAGTCCATCACACCATTGGACAGTTACGACAGAATCTCAAGGTAGTTATGGCTGTATGTGGGGAATAATCCGGTTTCACTATAATTGTAATCATGTCTATCCAAAGGCGAATCATCTGCAATATACCCTTAATCTACCGCACAGGTGACCACGGAGTCGGAACCAAAATCCGTGACTTCATAGTCTGAATCAACGGCACCGTCTTATGCACAGTATCCGCCCATCCCTTGACATTCCAACTCTTCTCTCTCCGCATCTTTCTTTCCTCCAAATTAGCAAATTGCCAAAGGTGGTGAACCGTGTTGAGTTCACCGACCTGCACAAACCAAGCGCCGACACCTTCCATGACTTCGCGGCGAGCCTCCAGGCCCCTACGCCAGTGATGTTCCCACTCGAGGAGCATTCCCGGGTGCAGCGTGTACGATCTGAGTTCAAAGATACCACCAAGTTCGCGGGGTGGCGACGTCGGCCAGAAGGAGAATTCTTGCATGAGAGATACACGCTTCTCCTTGATCAAGGTCCGGAGCTTCTTGTCAAAGGCTTTGTAGTCAGGGTGGTGCGTAATGGCGTGTCGGGACTCGTGGTATCCTTGGTATCTGTGGTATTCCCAAATGTGGACTAAAGTAGGCCAAGTTGTTAGTTACTCGTTTAGAACACATGTTGTCAACCAGACTTACCAAACGTATCACTGTCGCCAATCTCAGTTCTCCAACTACCCACCAAGTGCACCTTATTCTCCGATAACTTTGCCATCCGAGGGTAAAAGTCCCTCACCAGATCATGATACTCATCCACCATATCCGGCTTAACTTCATGGAAAACAATCGAATGAACATACTTCCCTCGCGCCAAAATCGCACTAAAGCTCGTCTCCATTTGCGCATCCATATCTCTCGCCTCCTGTGTCCCATAAATCAAACTAGACAGTTTCCCTTGCTTCTCTCCATCTTTAAGCCCCTTTTGTTCAGCTACAGTCGCCGTGCTCAGGTTACCAAGTCCCGCAGCCACACTCGACGGGTTATAGGCTTGGTCTTGCGGACCGCGCGAGAGCTCGCGAGCAAGAGCCTCTTCGCGGGATTTGGCCGTCTCCTCAAGATGTTTGCGGAACTCGCGCTGTTTCCTGTTAAAGACGTCGATGCTGTTTTGGTTGGGGTTGATATCGCCAATGGCCGGAGCTAAGTCGTGTTGGACGTTGGTAGACGTGTAGCGAATCTGCGGTGTGAAACGGGGAAGAGCGCGAAGAGCGCGGCGGGATAGCATTGTAGCGGCGGTATAGAATATCAAAAGGAGTTCAAGGGATTATAGCTCTCAAAGCAAGTATCATGGACTAACTAACTAGAATCTCAGAATAAAACAGATGAATCACAGGACAACAATTCAAAACAGACAAAGAAAGACAGCTGTTTATCCCTCTCTCCTCGTTGGAGATAACCCACCTCTCTACGCAATCCCGTAACGTAACTACCACACCACGCGTTTCCAATTGCCTAACCAATCCAATGCATGCGGGGGAAGCCGCCCTGCAACCGGAAGCGGCAAGTCTATGGGTTGTTTTTTTCCCTTTTGGGGCTTACGGGTATAAAAAGATGACATGAAGACAAGGGAAGAGCCGCATTTCCTGGGGTCGACATGATGATTGACCAGTTAGAAGGGCCAGATTATGGAGCAGGTGGAGTTTTGGAGATCGTTTGATGTATGGGCATGCTGGTGCGTCAGTCTGTGGAACATGGGGTGGGTGGGGTGATGTCATGGCTTGATATTGGAATCGCTTGAGCCCCTGGGCTGGGGAGGCGGGTTAAGAGGCGGGTTAAGAGGCGGGTTTTGGGAGCTTGGCGGGGTAACTAGGAAACGAGATACAGGTCTAGTTGGAGACTGTAACTTTCTCGGCAAGAATGAGAGATAAATACCACCGTTTATGGGTTACATAGCCTCTAATATCAACATCATGAGGCGTCCATAGTACCCTAGGATCCCCCAGTCAATGTACACCGACAGGTTCCTTACCAACATTGGGGTAAATGTGGATCTAAAATTCCCATCTCCAAACTCAAATCTGACCCATCACCAACATCGTCAACCATAGGGTTCATACACCACCCGAACCCTAATTATCATCCCAAGTCCCCTAAAATATGAGCCTATAAATCAAGGCCCCCACAAGGCTTGCCAGTCCGGCTCAGGGCCGCTGCCAATTGGCTGGGTTTAACCAGGGTTTGGGTGTGAGGAAAAGCCGCAGACGAATCGGAAGGAAACGAAGCTATCACGAGTTTGACAGGTAGTGAATTGAATCCTGTATTTTCTTTTCCCGTCGCATATTCAATTTTCAAAATGTCTTGGTTCGGTCTTACCCCTATGAAGAAGTTCCCGGGCGCTTTCGGTATGTCATGGTGGTAAAGACGGCTCAGTTGGTGGGGATTGGGGAGGATAGTGGACGGGCGGGTTCCGTTGAGCTGGTGGTTTGTGAGGAATTGTTGCTAACTTTTTTTGGAATGTATAGTCCAGCCTATGGCCCCCTTCTTCGCCGCTGGTATGTACTCCGATCCGATCATCTCCGAAGTTTTGTCGTCGTGTAATGCGCCGTGACGTCCCGAATACCCCGAGTCTCCCGAACCTCCGGCATCGTCACTCCGGTCGCGACAATCCCGCTATCACATGGCTATGAACCACCAATGTAGTCCTGACCTAACACGCTTTATCCAGGCATCCTCGTCACCCTCGGTGTCAACGCCATGCAGAACTCCATGATGGCTGGTACGTGATAACCTCTTCTCTGTCTACATCTCCGAACGACCATAGATGCTAACACCACACAGGCGATGAGTGGAAGAACGACCCCAGAAACCCCCACCGCAAGGCCGCCACCAAGGCCGACCACTAAGCAGCTGTATAATCTACCGGCGCCGTTCGGAGCCAGTTAGAATGTATTATAATTGAGTAGTGCGTCTACGACTCCAACATATGTGACTTCACCACCCGAACCGTGACTGAAAATCCCAATCCATATTCCCCGTGAATTTCGCCCCTCCGTATCCCGTAAACCACCGTCCGTCCGAACCATGGCATCCACCGACCACCCGCCGGACCCCAAATCACGTGACCCGGCCCAATACAGCAAACAATCTCCTTCAACCCCACATGTCCCTTATGACCCCCACCGAGTCCAAATCGGAAAACAATTCGCCTCCCCTGCCTGCGTGTGCATACATATATACAACACACATTCAATTAGACATCAATTTCGACTCATCTGCCGTCCACATACCGGTTAGGAATATCCCAAAACGGCTGGCCGATTGAAGTTTGACAAGACGGGTATAAAGTGCGGCTCTGCGGTGTAGTTTGAGCGTCAACTTATTTACATATGAGATTCATTCTGAACACAGTTGGTCGACGTGTTGCTCTTTTGCAAAGTTATTCGTACCCTGTTCGTTTGAATATATCGCGGTCTTTTGGGACATCTTTGAAAGCCATGCCCGAACAAACCGTTCCATCCGGCGTAACTCCCGCCGAGACACCCGTGGCCGCACCGGCCCAGGCACAGTCAAAAAAGACCCCTAAATCTCAACGTCCACCACGCCCCCCAAAGAAGGCGGCCGAGAAGCCCCCCATGACACCATGCAAAATCCTCATGATTCACGGTATATATACTTCATCTCCAATCATCTCTAGCACCAACTAACAAGACCAGGCTACACGCAATCCGGCTCTCTCTTCCGCTCCAAAGTCCGCGCGCTCGAGAAATCCCTCACCAAGACCCTTTCACTATTCCAAATCGAGCCACTATTCTACTACCCAACCGGCCCCATCCAGCTACTCCCCCGGGACATCCCCGGCTGGGAACCCGCATCCCCCGACGACGCCGGCGACGCCTCCATTGACGCCTACGGCTGGTTCAAATTCGATGAAGCTACCGGGCGATACCTCGGCTTCGACAAGGGTGCCGCTGTGCTCGCCGAGGAAATGGATAAGGCCGGCGGTATAGATGTGATTCTGGGCTTCAGCCAAGGTGCCTTTGTAGCCGCGACGTTAGCAAAGGTGTTGGAAAAGCCGTACGCGGAAGTCCCCGTGGAACATAGAGAATGGGCCGAGAAGATTCGTGCTTCAAACCATGGGAAGGATATTAGATTTTCGGCGATTTACTGCGGTTTCATTTCTAAGGATTCCCAGTTTGACTGGATTTATGCCGACCAGATGCAGACGCCTTCTGTGCATATTCTTGGTGGCATGGATGCCGTCGTAGAGGAGAAGAGATCGAGGGATCTTATTGAGAAGTGCGATAATGCGCAAGTTTTCGTGCACCCCGGAAGTCATTATGTTCCGGTCAGTCGAGAATGGTTGAATGCAATTTCGGCGTCGTTCAAGAAGTATATGTACGACGACTTGCAGCCGAAAAAGGAAGTCCAAGAAGATTCAGAGTAACATAGATATTAATACCACTAAAACATTCAATTACAATCGGTAAACCTATTCGTGAGTTACTCGTAACAAAAAGCACTCTGGCTTACAAAAAACACTGCATTATTTCGTTATTCTATCCGTCGTACACCGTTCTCTACGCCTTAACCTTCTTGCCCTTGCCTTTGCCCTTGTTGGCGATCCGCGTCATCATCTCCTCCTTGGTAATCAAGTGATCGATACGCTCCAAGTGACCCAAAAGATCTCTCATATTGTGACTCCACTCATTGAGCACATCATCCGCATCGCGAGGACGGGCAAAGTTAACAATCCGCGCCGGCCGGTCAATCTTGGCATAAACAGTCTTAGACGTCACCAGCTCACTAATGTACTTCTCTGTTTCCGCCTCATTCAGGTCAAGGAGTGTCGTCAAGCGGTTGAGACGGATACGAGTGTAGTACTTGGCGATAACACGCACATTGTGTTCGATAACCCGCTTCTTGAGGTCACCCCATCTCTCAAAGGCCTTCTCATCGGCAGAATCACCCTTTTCCAGATCAAAAACGTCGGTAGAGGACAAGTGCGCGCTGTAGTCACTAACGACCTGCGGCCAGCGCATGAGCTCGTGAACTGTGAAAAGCTTGAGGAGCTCGGCATCGATGGGAATTTGAGAGTTACGGGAATCGCGGTAAATGCGGTGAAGAAGATCGTGTTGTTCGTTGTCATGAGGGGCGAGAATGATGTAGTAAATGATTCTTTGGAGGACCTGATTATTTGTTAGTACGGGATGAAGAATAAGCGCAACATGGAGAACTCACCAGCTTGAGTTTGACAGGATCTTGCTCGACAACCTCAGTATCCAATACTTGTCTGAAGTGTTTGCACACCTCCAGGTACTTTCCGTCGTGTGTCGCCAACTGCACTTGTTGCTCGTAGTACTTGAGCTTCAAGTCTGTTACATCATCCACCTCCTTGACTACAACCTCCTCACCCTTGGCCTTCTTCATGAATGCCTCGTTCTCTTCGCGCTTAATCTGCTCAGGAGTCTTGGGAGTTGGGCGGGAAAGGTACTTGGTGCTGATCTTGCGGCTCAGGATGCCAGCCTGTGTCCAGTCCTCAACTTCGATGCAAAGTGCCACTTGGGCCAAAATAAACTCTGTCTTTTCTCTGCGCTCCATAGAGCCGAAAGTCTCCACTTGCAGCTCACACAGAATTTCAGCTGCCTTCTTGACATCGCCTTGCTCCTTCTTGATATCCGAAAGAATCTTGGTCACACGAGCGCGCTCAACCTCAACGTAAATCTTGCCCTCAGTAACGTTACGGAGAGTTTCAATCACGGTCAACTTGACGTCCAGACTGGGGGTGGAATCAAGGAATTCCATGACTTTTTGAACCATCTTGGTGATGGCCTGCTTGAGCTGGCCATGCTTCTTCGAAAGAATGAGCGTCTGCTCGTTGACGAGATCCCACTCTTCGGCATCCTTGGCAAGAGTGACAATGGCGATCAATATACGGGAAACGGAGGAGAGATCGGAAGCCTATATATCGATTTTGGTTAGCATCGGACACTAATGCACACTAGGACATGTCATGAAGTTGTACCTGACGGGCTTGTTTCTCAAGAACGGCTAGCTTCTCAATGGCGCCAGTAAGGTCAGACTGTCTCAATGTTAGTATAGAAACCAATATTAAATCCACAACCAATTCTAACCTGCGCGTTAAACTGAGCATCGCGCAGCGCAGAGTCGACCTCCTTGGTGTAATCCTTCTCAGGCTTGAACGCAGCGTCGGCCATGATGGATTAAAATGTGTAAACTAAAATTGACAAAGGGTATAGAGACGCGATCAAGCTGTCCAGAAATACAATTGGATTAGACAATATGTGTTGATTACGAATTCAATGTTGACGATGCTCTCCCAAGCTTGACGTCTGTGGAGCTATTCCTACATTTAGTTAGCTACCACTTCAGGCTGTATCGCTGACGAGGCTACGTCCGGGGTCCTGGCTCTTTAGCCACAACGAGGGGCAGACATGACATCGTTGTGGCTTTGGCATGTGGCGCGTTATAACCCTGGTATTTACATTAACCCTTCTCGGGGCGACCCCACACTCCGGCGTCGGCGCAAGGTATCCTGGCAAAGCTTTAGGTGAAGTGCACAAACAGCAAGTATGACACAGAAAAAAGGCCATGACTGTATTGGACAGGGAAACCCACAGACCATCAGCGCAAGATAGCAACGTCTTTAGCTGTTTTCGGAAGGAATGAGTCTTAGTGATTACCCAAGTAGGCCGTAGCGATTATAGATAGTAGTTTTAGAAAAGGCAAATAAATACTCTAAATCGTGGGTGAATTCTTGACTCTGGTTGTTTTGAATCCTCATTCATCCAAAATCTATCACAATGGCTTCGCCTATTCCCGACCCTACGACGGACCTTCACTGGGATGACTTCAAGGGCGGTCAGTACTGTTCAATATATTTGGTATTTTGTTAATAGTTCTAACGTATAATAGCCATCCATGACATCTTTGAGCAGAATGCCCTGAAGCACCCCGACAGACCTTGCGTCACCGAGACGAAGACGGCAACTCAGCCCGAGCGTGTCTTTACTTACAAGCAGATCAACGAAGCTGCCAATGTGTTGGCCCACTACTTTGTGGCCAATGGTAGCCAAGTCGAAGATGTCGTCATGGTCTATGCCCACAGATGGTACGGATCATTCAATGTCTGGTTGTACCATGATCAACAGAGTACTAACTGTGCCGTGATAGCGTTGACCTTGTGGTCGCCTATATGGGTGCGCTTAGAGTAAGTTAATTCCCACGTGACTTTTAATGTAGTACCGACATGTTGTGTTCTAACGCGCAATTATTTCTCATAGGCTGGTTTGACCGTGACTGTTCTCGACCCTCTTTACCCCGCCGATCGCCAAATCATCTACCTTGAGGTCGCGCAACCCAAGTTCCTTGTCCAGATTGCCCGTGCTACTGAGGACGCCGGCCAACTTGCTCCCAAGGTCCGCGAGTACATCGATAACTCGCTTTCTCTGAAGGCCGAAGTTCCCGGTCTTGCCTTACTTGACGGCGGAAAGCTCGACGGCGGAATTTCCAACGGCAAGGACTGCCTGGACGAGTTCCAGGCCAAGAAGGGCCAAAGCCCCGGCATCCAGGTCGGCCCCGACAATGTTCCTACGCTCAGTTTCACCAGTGGTACCGAGGGCAGACCCAAGGGTGTGCGCTCTCGCCACTTCAACCTGACCTACTATTTCCCATGGATGTCTCAGCGCTTTGGCCTTAACGAGAACTCCAAGTTCACCATGCTTTCTGGTATTGCCCACGACCCTATTCAGCGTGATATCTTCACCCCTCTGTTCCTCGGTGCCCAGCTTCTGGTGCCCAGTCGTGACGACATTGCTCACGAGCTTTTGGCTGAGTGGATGAAGACTTACGGTGCCACGGTGACCCACTTGACGCCTGCTATGGGCCAGATTCTGGTTGGTGGTGCTACGTCACACTTCCCTACTCTTAAGCAGGCCTTCTT
Source organism: Huntiella decipiens (assembly GCA_003032515.1). Classification (NCBI taxonomy): domain Eukaryota; kingdom Fungi; phylum Ascomycota; class Sordariomycetes; order Microascales; family Ceratocystidaceae; genus Huntiella; species Huntiella decipiens. The sequence goes on from NETU01000597.1 coordinate 87,226, forward strand.
TGTTGGTGATATTTTAATCAAGCGTGACTGCAGAAGACTGCAGGAGCTGGCGGAAAATGTGCGCATTGTCAACATGTACGGTACCACCGAGACCTCGCGTGCGGTTTCCTATTACGAGGTCCCTAGCCGTGCTGAAGCGCCCGACTTTTTGGATACTCTGGGTGATATTATTCCTGCCGGTCAAGGTATGGTTGATGTGCAGCTCATTGTGGTTGACCGCGACAACCACAGCCGCATGTGCGGTGTTGGTGAGCAGGGTGAGCTTTTCCTGCGCGCTGGCGGTCTCTCCGAGTGCTACCTTGGCGACGACGAAAAGATCCAGGAGCTTAACAGAACCAAGTTCCTGAACAACTGGTTCGTCGACAACAGCAAGTGGGAGAAGGAGTACACAGCTAAGATGGCTACTGGGCAACACACCGAGGCGTGGAGACCACTTTTCAAGGGTCCCCGTGATCGTCTGTACCGCACTGGTGACCTGGCTCGTTACTTGCCTGACGGTAACGCTGAAGTTACCGGCCGAATTGATAACCAGGTTAAGATTCGCGGGTTCCGTATTGAGCTCGGCGAGATTGATACCCATCTGTCGCGCCACCCTCTCATCCGTGAAAACGTTACGCTGGTACGGAGAAACAAGGATGAGGAGCCTACTTTGGTCAGTTACATCGTGCCCGAGATGAAGCGGTGGTACGAGTGGCTTGCGGAGAAGGGTCTTCCTACGGACAAGAACGATGATGAGTCCATGGTTTCTATGTTGACTAAGTTCAAGCCGTTGTCGGACGACTGCCGCGATCTTCTTAAGACCAAAGTCCCTTCGTACGCCATTCCATCGGTGTTCGTTCCATTGGCGCGTATGCCGTTGAACCCCAATGGTAAGATTGACAAGCCGGCTCTGCCGTTCCCGGAGGCCTCGGAGCTCCGTGCTGCGGCCGGGACTGCTGCGCCTGTTGACCAGAGCAACATGACTGAGACACAACACAAGGTTGCTCAGATTTGGGGTGAGCTGCTGGAGAACGTCAATGCTGATGCTTTGGCTCCTACCTCCAACTTCTTTGAGGTTGGTGGCCACTCTATTCTGGCCCAGCAGATGCGCCTCAAGGTCAAGCAGACGTGGAACGGTATTGACCTGCCAATGAGCGTTATTTTCCAGCACCAGACTGTTGCTGCCTTTGCTGCTGAGGTTGATCGTGCCTTGGATCCTACTGGATTGACTTTGGCCTCTGCCGATGCGGCCCCGATTGTCGATGAGGCTTACTCGATCGATGCCCGTGAGCTGGCTGGTAAGCTTCCGGCTTCTTTCCCCACTGCTAGCTTCGATTTGTCTACCCCCAAGACTGTCCTTCTCACTGGTGCTACTGGTTTCCTGGGTTCATACTTGCTCAAGGATCTCATGGAGCGCAAGATGAAGGTGATTGCTCATGTCCGTGCCAAGGACGCTGCCTCGGGTCTTGCCCGTGTTGAGGCTACTACTAAGGCGTACGGAATTTGGAAGGACGAGTGGGCTAGCCAAATTTCCATCGTTACTGGTGATTTGTCTCAGCCTAAGATTGGTATCTCTGAGGCCGATTGGGTTAAGCTCGCTGATGAGGTTGACATTATCGTACACAACGGTGCCATGGTTAACTGGATGCAGCCATACTCCACTATGCGTGCATCCAACGTCCTGTCTACCGAGGCGCTCATTCAGTTGGCTGCGGTTGGTAAGCCCAAGGCGTTCGGCTTTGTCTCGTCTACCTCAACTCTCGACTCTGACTACTTTGTTAAGCTGTCTCAGGAGAGTGTTGCTGCGGGTGGTACGGGTGTCCAGGAGGACGACACCATGGAGGGTAGCTCCAAGAGTCTTGGCACTGGTTACGGCCAGTCTAAATGGGCCAGTGAGTTCATTCTTCGGGCTGCTGGTAAGAAGGGTCTTTCTGGTTCGATCATTCGCTCGGGCTACGTCACTGGTGACCCTAACACGGGTGCCACCATCACGGATGATTTCTTGATCCGTATGCTCAAGGGGTGCCTTCAGTTGGGTGCTCGTCCTCAGATCTCCAACACGGTCAACCAAGTTCCCGTCACCCACGTTGCTCGTCTGGTAACAGCGTCTACGTTGAACCCCGCTGTCCCACAGATGGCTGTTACGCAGGTGACTTCGCACCCTCGTCTCACCTTTGACGAGTACCTCGGCTTCCTGGAAACGTACGGCTACAACGTCCCTCAAATTCCTTACTCGGAATGGCGTGTTAAGATGGAGGACTACGTTGCTGCTGGTTCTGTCAACGAGGAGCACGCTCTTCTTCCCCTGCTGCACTTTGTCACGGGTGACCTCCCTGGTAACACAATTGCTCCCGAGCTTGATGACCGGAACGCCAAGGCTTCCTTGGTTGCTGATGCTAAGCTTACTGGTCAGGATTGGTCCGCCGGCGGTGCCGTCACTGAGGAGATTATGGGCCGGTACATTTCGTACCTGGTCGCGATTGGGTTCCTCCCTGCGCCAACTGGCACGGGCAAGACGTTGCCTGTGGTTGAGTTGAGTGAGCAGCAGCGGATTTCTCTGGGTAACATTGGTGGACGTGGTGGTAGCAAGGCCTAAGCAAACAGTGCACGGCTGTCGTGAAAATGGAGTTTTGTATATATTTGTTTCATCTGAATTGTTTTGTTTAAACTGTACCTCTATTACACGGCGTGACCTTGTCCCTTGTACTCTTGGAAGGTGATGTTACACATACCCTAACCCTGCCCCAGTTTTTAGCGGGAAAATAGGATATATTTTTGAACTAGTTCGTGATGCGATGACGTCTGTGTTTTTTTGGTGATTTGTGGATTGTCAAACAAGGTCGACAAGATGGCATCTATATTCCAGCGAGCTAAGAAGTTGGATTTGGGATGTTTCGTGAACATCCGGACAATCCGAGATCACACCAAGCGCAAGGTGTTTGAGCAGTTTGAGCCGGAGAGGTGAGTTCTTTTGGTCGGGAGGCGTGGATCTTTTGCGTCTTTGTGTGTATCTTGGTGGTGTTTGCAGGCGTGTCTGTGGCATTTTTGGCGTTCACTGGTGGATGATAAAAAGACATTTATTGGAATGCAATTGATTTCACATGCTAACACGGTGGTGGCGAAATAGACAAGCTCTTCGCTACATGATTCGGAATACATCGCTGCCTGCCCATGTCCGTGCCGATGCTCAGTTGCAGTTGACGCAGATGCACGCGTATACTAGACCCACGCAGATCCGGAACAGATGTCTGTTGGGTGGCAAGAGTAGAGGTGTTTTCAGGGCGTTCAAGATGACCCGGGTGAGTTCTTTGGGGGGCCGAGGGTGGTGGCGATTTGGGCTTTTACTAACGGGGTTTATGCATAGTACAACTTCAGAATGCAGGCGTTGGCTGGTGAGTTGCCTGGTGTTAGACAGGCTTCTTGGTAAGCTTGGGTTATGTGTTGTAAGAGTTTTGGTTTGTACGTATTTAGGAATATATGATTGGTTGGTTGATGTGTTTATTATGTGAATCTATCCTCCGCGATGAAAACCCTTCCATGGAAAACTCGTCTATCAATATGTGTACGTTTCAACGATTACTGATGTCTAGAGATGTTCTATGCCCGTTCTCCCAATACACTTGAGGCCCTTCCGACAATCTTGGTTTCATCCCCTTTCCCGTCTTCACTTCCCAGCTCCAAGCCCGCTTCATCTTCGGCCCGTCTCTTCCCCTTTTTCCGCTGGTGACACCACAGGACCATGACTACCGAGAGAACAAAGACTAGAACGGTAACAACAATGATGGCAGTCTCGGCGGGCGAGATGGGAGAGGTAGAGCCGCCGCCGAGTGTGGCTTTAGGGTCGCTGCCGGCGTTGTGGGTGGCGGGGTTGGCGGGGTCGCTGGATTCCTCGGATCCTGACATTTTTTTTGTTGGTGGTGGCGTTTGTGAGATTGGCTTTGGTTGTGGAGGTTGTTGTGTAAGATGATCGGCGATGATGGATTTGGAATTGGACTTGATGTGTTGGTGGATGGATGGATGGATGGTAGAGATTGCTTATGTACCGTGGCGAATAATGAACTGCGCTAATCTGCCACTCATGTACAAGACAATGGCCAGACACGTCCCTCGATGAAACAATCCTGTTCGAAATAAATCGATGTAAAACGCAAGTTGGACGCAGTGTGCGTGAGATACCGAGGTGAAAGGTCGTGAACCCGTGACAAAGTAACGGAGAGACGTGGCAACCAGAGCAGAACGAAAGAAAGTCTGGGAAAAAGGGGCTCCCACGGAAGTGCGTGAAAGATGGCAGGCAAACGGGTATTGTCTTGGCTGGTTTGGGAGGTACAGAAATTGGAAGGTGTGGACGTGGCTGGATGGGGGAAGGAGTTAGGGAAGGCAAGAAGGGTTTCACGTAGTGGTGGGTATGCTGAATGATGGATGTTCAATTAGAATTTGGACGAGAGAAATGGCGATGAAGATTGGTTGGGATCGGAGATAGACTTGGAAGTTCTTGTAGATAGATCCGGTAGTGGCGTTAGCTGGGTTTATGAACATTGGAAGGAGGCGGGACATAGTATCTCGAGACATGTCGCATCCTCGATGCTCGATTCCCATGGCATATCTGCAGCTGTCATTAGGCTAGTTACATTTATCGTTCTTCTTCCTCGGACCGGCGGGACCTGCGGGAATCTACATATCTATATCCATCAAGTCATGTATGTATGTACATAGGTACCGTGTACATGTCAATATAATCCTCCATCCCATCCCATCTATGTTGATTCCTTCCTCCCAAATTCACGTACCTATCCGTGTAACTCACCAAGCGAAGCCCAGCGCGCCCGCCCCGTCTGATAAAACAGTCAGGCGAGTGGCGCTGTGGCGCGATATTGCATTCAGGACGTGGGGAGAAAGGCTTGATACATGTCACGTGAGATGGTTACACGGGCTTTGTAAGAGGAGAAGAAGAAGAAGACAGATTAATTATAGAAGCTGGGTACGCATGTGTGTACGTGGGTATGATAAAATCTACAGGGGAAACGCCGGACAAAGGAAATATGCAGAAGGGTTGAGGGTTAGAAGAGAGAATCAGCCATGCGTATACCGGCTTCGATTGCCCGGGCCATTTTCTTGGTGGCGCCGGGGGACCATGGGATTTCATGGCCTCGGCCATGGTCGACTTCTACGCGGACGCGTTCATCGCAGAGATCTCGTACGAATAAGCTCTCGTTGACAATTGGATCGTCCTTGCCATAGATGTGGACTGTTGGAATGCGAAGTTTCCTTACTTCACTGACTTCCCTAGGCCACACTTCAACACCATCTTCGCCACATCGTAATGGTCGTCCCGAGCAAATGAAAATCGCTAGTCTGAATAATGGCTTTTTGAACCGTTGAGCTTCTTGCCAGGCCAGTAAATGACCGGCTATCATGAGACCACCTTGTGAGAAACCAATACAGGCATCGTATGGCCCTTCTTCGGTGAGCATCTCGGTGAGTGTGGAGTAGGCGGTGGGGATACTGGTTGGTGAAAGAATAGGGTCGAACCAGGTTTGGTAGGGACCGTGGGGGAAAAGTGCGGATATTCCGGGGGCCGGTGGGGCGGAAAGAGGAGCCTCGTAGAAGTCGAAGGTGTGTTGGGGACCGAGAGCGTGACGGAGAGCGGATAGTTGGGTTTGGAAGATCTGAGACGTTGTTAGTTTGAGTTCACTGAATTGATGTTGAGATATAGAGAAGAAACATACGTCGGCGTTGGTGCCTTTTCCGTGGAGACAGAGGAAACGCATTGTGAATAGTCGGTGTGAAAGTTTGTGGAGAGTGGGGTCGGTCGGTGTAAGTTAGATATGTAAGTCTTGTATCTAAGTATCTGTATCTGTATATGTACGATCCAGGAACAATGTTTGAAAGTGATGTATCAAATCGATCTATCTCAAGCCAAGACAAGCCTCGCAGCCGGTCCCTTCTTATATCTTCGACATGTCAACAACAACCAGTCTGATCTCTTCCCGTCCATCCGTCCAGCTCCCGTCCGCCCAAGCAGCCACTACTCGAGCTGACACTCCCACACCCCACATCAATTGCCATCTTCCGACACGTCGGTCACGTATCCAACTACTCACTGCCTCAAGCTTTCTCACATACTAGTATGCCGCCACGACCCGACAAGGCGGAAATGTCTTGTCCACGCTACCGCCAGATCAGGTACGTCGATCTGATGAGCTGACTAGATTGTGGAGGGGTGTCTAAAGCTAGGCCGAAGCCGACCCAGGTATTTGGAATGCGGCTGACGTGGGGTGAAGGAGTCCAATATATGCAGATAATGATTGTGCAGCGAGCGTTATGACACGGTGAGATCTCGGGGGGTGGTGTTCCGTGATCAAGGTTGTGTTTGTACGCTGTATATCAACGCTAGGGACTTTTTACGGATACATTTCCTGGATCGGAAGTTTTATGCGTGGCGTTGGTTATTGTTCTTTACGTATGCATCCCACGTCGACCGGAGCGTCTTTGGGGGATCATCGGCAATATGGGGTCGAAATATAAAGTATGTCCAGCTCGCAAGTGCTGATTGCCTTACCAGATATATACCCAAACAGTCGGTCATGAAGTAATGATTAATTTCCATTTTGGGAATTGCCTATTCTTTGGCGGCGGGAGGATTCCTTCAGATGAAGATTGAATTACGTAGGTGCATGTGCATGGATAGATGGACGGATGTATTGTTGTAGATTCGATTATGTAAGTAGGATCTTGTCCGACCAGGAACAACGCATAGTCAGTAACCGTGACGGCACTTGAGTAGCGGATCGATCAAAAAACAAGACAGCTTCTAAGACAAACCAGATGACCGGAGATACAACCACCAGTTGCTCCGTGTCTTTCTGCCCTGTTTCTTCCCACCCAGCGCGAACCGGTTTGGAACCCGCCATCCACCAACACAATATCTCGCCCATCCCAACACCACGCCACATTCCCCACTCAGCTCCCCGCAAATAGGAAGCAAGCCGTTGCCCCCGTTGGTACACCCACACGTCCACCAGCTGACCACACTTTGCCCTCGGTTGACAGGAATATTGCGTATAGCGGTGCCTCGGGGACATTGATGTTACACAGCGTGTAGGGGATATTGGGGCATACAAGTGCTGGCCACTACTTTGGTTTCATACATTAGGGAGGTGGTGACGGTGGATGATGGGCAAATTCTGAGAGTTTGTAATGTGTTTTTGACAGAATGGATTTCACAGCTAATGTTGGCGAGATTTTGAACAAGGATGGGGTTTTACCTATTGCGGTTGTTGGTATGGCGTGTCAGTTGCCAGGCGAAGCTGATAGTCCAGAGAAATTATGGGATTTGTTGATCACCAAGGGCTCGGGATGGTCCGAGATACCCGCCGACAGGTTCACACTTGACAGTTTCTTTCATCCGGACCCAAACCATTCTGGAACAGTGAGTACTTTGAACGCTGGAGCCATACACACTTACTAACTGATTTCAGCTCAATATTCGCGGAGGTTACTTTCTCCATACATCCGTTCCTGAAATTGACGCTCCCTTCTTTTCTCTTTCCACCCAGGAGGCTTTGGCTATGGATCCACAGCAACGTCTATTACTACATTTGACACACCATGCCTTAGAATCCGCGGGTATCTCCCCAGTCAACTTACGCGGGTCCAAAACCTCGGTACATATTGGAACATTCACCCGAGACTTTGCCCTGTTGAATGAACGTGATGTAGACGTTGTTCCTACATATCTCCCTGCAGGTAGTGAATCGGCTATGCTATCTAATCGAGTCAGCTATGCCTATGATCTCCGTGGGGCAAGTGTCACTGTCAGTACAGCCTGTTCAAGTTCTTTGGTTGCTTTACATCAAGCTTGTAACGGACTGCGTAATGGGGAAGCTGATGCTGCCGTGGTGGGCGGTGTGAATTTGCTGGGAGGACCTGACGTTCTAGTAGGAATGACGAATATGCATTTCTTATCTCCGGATAGTCGTTGTTTCAGTTTTGATCAACGAGCAAACGGATATGCTAGAGGTGAAGGCGCGGGTGTCTTAATCTTGAAGAGATTAGAGGATGCTTTGAGAGATGGAGATCCCATCCGTACAGTGATAAGAGGATCAGGGAGTAATCAGGATGGTTTCACCAATGGTATCACTATTCCGTCCCAAGGGGCGCAAGAAACGTTGATTAATGAAACTTTCCAAAGATCGGGATGTTCCAAAACCCAAGTTGGATACTTTGAGGCACACGGAACTGGAACTCCCGTAGGAGATCCTATCGAGGCGGCAGCGATTGGAGCTGCAATAGCGTCTCTCAGACCCGAAGGTGCTGAAAATGACTTGTATGTGGGTTCCGTAAAACCCAATATAGGTCATCTTGAAGCTGCATCAGGCGTTGCTGGACTTATCAAGACAATCCTGGCCCTAGAGCATGCTATTATCCCACCAAACATCAACTTTGAAACGCCGAATGACGCTATCGACTTTGAGGGATGGAGAATCAAGATAGCCACTGAACCAACCACATGGCCCGTCTCGGGAGTACGTCGAGCATGTGTCAATTCCTTTGGCTTTGGAGGAAGTAACGCACATGTGATATTAGACGAGGTATCCGGATATCTTGCAGAACGGGGGATTGTCCGTGGCGAGGGCGATGTCGTTAGCTTAGGAGAGACGACACCTGTCGAGAATGATGAGGCTAAGGATGGAGTCTTCATATTTCCATGGAGCGCAAAGGACGAGACGGCGGTAGTGAAGTACGGAGAGGCTCTGGAGAAATATATCTCAAGGGGTGATCTCAATTTCGGAGATTTTGCGTATACTCTGGCAGCACGACGAGCAGAGTACCCATTCAGAGCCTTCGTCGTTGGAGAGAGGCCTATCAATACGTCAAAGGTTGACATAATACACAGTAACGTAAGTTTGTGTAGAAAGTGGATACAATCTTATACTAACAAATCAGAACCGTCGAGCACCATGCGTTCTATTCATTTTCACAGGACAAGGGGCTCAATGGCCATCAATGGGTCGCATGTTATATCAAGAATACCCCGCTTTCAAAGATGCGTTAGATCGGTCTGCCGAGGTTGTGCATACCCTTGGCTGTTCGTGGTCTCTGACTACTGAACTCTTCCGCACCGAAGACTCGAGGATTAACGAGCCCGATTTGAGTCAGCCGTTGTGTACGGCCCTCCAATTATCACTGGTTCTGTTCTTACGTAGCGTCGGTATTACACCCAATACAGTCGTCGGCCACTCAAGTGGTGAGATTGCTGCTGCTTTTTGTGCGGGTCATATTAGCTTCGAAGACGCCATAAAGGTTGCTTATTTCCGAGGAATAGCGGCTACAAAGATAACGCAGAAGGGGGGGATGGCGGCCGTCGCTCTAACCGCTGAAGATACAATTAGGTGGATTTCACAAGCGGAGGTAGACGACTGCGTGGGTGTAGCTTGTTACAACAGCGAAAGGCTAATAACAGTGTCGGGCTCTGAATCTGGAATCCGCACGCTTGTTTCACTATTGAAAGATAACGGCATTTTTGCAAGACAGCTAGAGGTTTCTGTTGCTTATCATTCATCACACATGGAGGAGGTTGCTCCTACTTACCAGGAAATGCTTGCTTCACTGTCTGGCGCTATGGACTTGCCTGGTGGACCTACATGTCGAATGATATCCTCAGTGACCGGCCAACAGATACCCCCAGGTCCTCTCTCTGCAGACTACTGGGTCAGAAACATGGTTCAACCAGTCCTGTTCACCGAAGCATTAACAACCGCCTTGGCCAAGCCGAGCCGCGGGCGGCGGGTAAAGTTAGCAAGTAGCGTGGTTACGCCGACGATGTTTGTTGAAGTCGGACCACACTCAGCTTTATCAAGCCCCGCGACGCAAATCGCATTGGCGACCTCCACGCCAATTATTTACACTTCACCAGTGAAACGCAACCAAGACGCCCGCTTCACTTTTCTTACAGCGGCGGGTACCCTCTGGTCTCATGGCGTCCCTGTTTCTCTGGCTTCTCTGAATCCCAGACAATGCCGGACACCAACCGTGTTAACAGATTTACCCGGCTATCAATTTACTGGGAAGTCATACGCGTTGTCACCCCGTCTATTCAACTCTCATCGATTTCGAACAGCCCCTAGACATCACTTGCTTGGGTCGCCGATCCCCCATTGGAATCCAGAACGTCCCGTCTTCCGAAATGTAATCCGGGTCTCCGAACAACCGTGGTTGAAGGACCACGTCGTACAAGGGACGGTAATCTATCCTGGTGCTGGGTATCTCTGTATGGCTGCTTTAGCAGCCGGTTGGGTTGGCGAAGGAGCAAAGACAGTTCTCAGGATCTTTGACGTTGTTATCAAGGAAGCCTTGGTAATTGAGGAAGACGATGGGGGAATGGCTGATATGCAGCTTTCTCTGGTTGAAGAAGATGCAGGCTGGAAATTTGAGATTTGGAGTTTTGGAGAGAGAAGCCTGTTGCATTGCAGTGGGTATCTTGCCTGGGGTGATTCATCTGATCTAGAGGGTTGTGATATTCCTGATGTAAGTGGTTACCCTGATGTTCGAACCACCCATCCACAAGAATTTTATGACACCCTCGCCAAGGCAGGTTTACCTTATGGCCCTTTATTTCGCAATATCTGCTCAATCAAGGCTCACCATGCCACGGCAAACACAGTCGTCATCATTCCAGACACAATCTCTTGTATGCCTATGGGTTTTGACTACCCACATCCCTTCCACCCAGCATTGCTAGATTCCTTGTTAAACTCATTTTTGGCAGCGCCAATCTGTGATGGACGCTTATTCATTCCAACAGGAATTCAAGAGGTTGTTTTGAGAATGCCTCCACCCGAACAATTGTTTCCCAAGGCAGGTGAGAAGTTGGGGGTCTTTGCTACACTAGACGAGATTTCGACCAGTGACTGCAGTGGGAGTATAGTATGCTTCGATAATGAAGGTGTAGTATTCCGGGCGAGGGGTGTGGAGAGTGTCATGTTCGGAAAGGGAAGCAGTGGTCCGGACATTGAGTCTCTTATTCTTGAGCCGGTATGGATGATAGATGTTGATCTTGTTGGGGATCACGGATTGATGAGATATCTACAGGATAGTGTTATGTCCGTGGAACCGCTAGATATTCGGACGTTGGATCTGTGTGCGCAGTGGTACATACGAGGTGCTTTGTGTTCTCTTTCAGAGAACCAAGTTGCCGCATCACATCATAAGCTTTGGGTGTATGTGAAAAGCCAGGAAACCACGGTCTACAACAATACCTCGAAACTCCCAGAACTCGGCCCATGGGCATCACCTCCGACTCCGCCACTAGGGTTTGTAACCAAAGATCCCATGTACTTGACGATTGAACGTATCGGCCGGCATCTCTCATCGATCTTGACTGGTGACACCAATCCCATGGCCCTATTATCGGTCGACAATCTTCTGTCGCGAACCTATCAATGCTCCATGGCTTCTCTCCGTGAAATGGCAGCCAAATTTGTACAACTCCTAGCACATAAAGTCCCCACTACAAAGGTTCTAGAGATTGGAGCTGGAACAGGTGGTGCTACCAGACCGATTCTTAAAATGGTGGGGGCTGTGCCAGGGCTCAAATACATGTTCACTGATATATCGAGTGGATTCTTTGCCGAGGCTCAGAGGGAGTTTGGCGATAGCGTCGATTTCAAACGATTGGATATCACGGGCAATTTACAAGAACAGGGATTCACTGCGGACGACAAGCATGACGTCGTCGTCTCGTTCTGCGTTTTACATCTTGCTATTGACTTGGATAAAGCATTATCCAATGTCAAGGGACTCCTGAAAGATGGCGGATATCTCCTACTAACCGAGGTTGTCGAGGAACATGTCGGGATTTCTTTGCCGTACATGACACTTCCTGGTTGGTTTGATGGACATCCCGCTGGTCCGTTGCGGCAGGAGAAGTACTGGACGACAGTACTTGAGCGGAATGGTTTTATACTCAAGGGGATCATGAGCAGTGACGAAGGTGGTGATATTCATTCTGGACGTCTATTTATTGCGCAAGTCAAGCCCGTGGAAAACTTGGATAAAACGGCAAAGGGCGGTGTTCTCATTGCTATGGGAGATGTTGATGGCTTTGTCACCGACTTTGACATGGAGTTTGCGGGCTTGCTTGTTTCCTCGCTATTGAAAATGGAGGTTTACGATATTGCCTTTTCGCCGCTCGCGTCTGTCGACGTCCGGAATGTGAAAGATCGATTGGTCATAGTCACCTCGGAGCTACGACATGTTGTGCTACAATCAGTCACGTCATCTTTGTTCGACACACTAAAATTAATCATGGTCGAAGCAAGGGGCATGCTTTGGTTGACACAAGGGGCCCAAGGGACTACAAACAGACCCGAGGTTGCCCTCTCACTGGGCTTTCTAAGGACATTGAGGTGGGAATACGCGGGGTTTGATTTGATGTCTTTTGACTATGACGGCACTCTACAGCTACCAGAGATGCTCCAAGTTCTCGAGAAGCCTTTGAAACAGTTTCTGTTTGATAACTTGGGAGCTGTGGATACAGAGTATGTTGATATTATGGGTGACATTTACATCAAACGGTGTCTCCCGCGACCAGCAATGGATAGAAGAGTTGCTTCAATTGCCCAGGGAATTCGTGGTGAGCAGGCTATTTCTCTCAGTCATTCCGACCTGGCAAAGAAGAAGAACTTGGATCTTGGGAGATGTCGAGTTGAATTGGCGATTGGTCATCCACTGGAACTAAATGAGGCTGTATTTTTACAGGAACCATTGGATTGGTCTCAGATCACTCTTCGTAGCGATGACGTCATTGTCCATATTACGGCCGTAAGCCCGACACCCCTGTCAGCCTCCATTCATCTCGGTGAAAAGCCAACTATAGCTTGTCCACCCATCGGAATATCTGGTATTGTTCTTTTTGATCTTGCTGGTTTTTCAGCCGGTACTCGGATCTATGGCTTCACTTCAGGGGGTCCCATCGCCAGTCATGTTGTCTTGAAGAAAACTCAAATCGCGCCCCTGCCGGACGATCTGTCGTCTGCCGAAGCAGCGTGGTTGGCCCCAGCTATTGTTTTGGCATCCACGTGTTTGCAAGATTACAAAGGAGATGATGTGTTACTTTTAAATGGGGGCAATGGGTTGGGATGTATCATCGCGCAGTTGATTAGAGGACGAGGCCAAGTCACTGTTGCCGTCAGTACCCAGGAAGAGAAGTTCTATGTGTTCGAGCATGGTGGGGTCGGGGAGGGTGATGTTGTTCTTTTAGACACGCTCTACAAGGAGAGCCGTCGGCGAAGGTTCACCTACATCATTTCGATTGGGATCGATATTCCAAAAATATTCATTGCGGGCCACGCCAAGGTATTTGAAGTTCGCGGGGGTGGGCTTGCCCCGAAGACTACTCTTCCGACCATGAAGGAGCCGAACAAACGGCCTTGTTACTCGTACCGCTGTCTCGACTTTGATTACCCCAGTATCTGCAACATCCAAACATCTCTCACGGATGGCCTAGCCAAGCTCCTTCCTGGCTGGCTCCCTGCACCTCTTACCTTCCCACTTTCATCAACAACTACGGCTCTCGAAATGGCCAAAACCTCTTTTTCTCCGGTGGTAATCAAAATGCTTGATGGGGCACCTGTCTTGGTTACAAAGAAGAATGCCGGGATGCTTGGGTACACATTTAAAGCTGCGGCGACTTACCTCATTGTCGGTGGACTATCTGGAATCGGGGCAAGCTTTGCACGGTATATTACTATGCGAGGTGCAAAGAACTTGGTACTTCTTTCGAGGCGAGGCGCAAGTACTGATGAGGCTAAAGCTCTGGTTTCAGAGCTGGAAACCTCTGGAGCCACCGTCGTCCCGGTAGCTTGCGATGTCTCTAATGTTACAGCTCTCGCAACAGCGCTCAAGAGTGTTCTCTCTGTCCTTCCTCCCCTTCGAGGTATCATCCACAGCGCCATGGTTCTCAACGACCGAATCTTCCGTAATATGACGGCACCAATGTGGCACTCGACATTGGCTCCACGCGTTCAAGGAGCTGCTAATCTCCATCATCTCTTTTTGGAGACGCCTCTTGACTTTTTTATTCTCCTGAGTTCTGCCACTGGTGTTATTGGTGACTCTGGGCAGGCGAATTACACTGCCGCGAATACATACCTAGATGCTTTAGTTCATCATCGACGAGCAATGGGGCTGCCAGGGTCTGTTTTGGATCTAGGTATGGTTGGAGATGTCGGATATATCGCACGCGATGAAGAGGGTGTAATGAAGAGAAACTTGGAAAGCTGGGGATATAAAGCTATTCCGGAGGCCAAAGTCCGGGGTTTACTGGAGCTTGCTATGGAGGGAGAAATGGCACAGTTTGTCACCGGACTCTCAGTCCCAGAAGGTCCCGAAGAAGATGCGCCAAACTGGCTACGGACACCCACATTTTCCCACCTTCGCCCTCAACTAGGCAGTCTTCCAGACCAGTCAACTCCGCACTCTCAACCGCCCGCTATACAGCTATCTCAATGCACAGACAGTCCCTCGGCGTTCAGCGTGGTGCGCAAGTTGATCCTGTATAGATTGGCGAAGACGCTGGTTATCCCGCTAGGAGACATTGATTTGGAACAGCCAAGCTCGAGATACGGAATTGATTCGTTGGTGGCGGTGGAGTTTAGAGGGTGGATTCTAAGGGAGTTGGGCGTTGATATCGGGGTTTGGGATATTATGCAGGCTGAAAGGTTGGAAGGGATCGTTGAGAAGGTTGTTTTAGGTTGCGGGTTCTCGGGGATGTGAGATTGTGAATGTGGGGTTTCATCGGTGGACTATAATAGGGTGGGAATTAGGTTATCATCGTTAGAAGTTTGGTTATAGATGATGGTGTTTGCGAATATTTCTATATAGATGGTCATTGTTAGGGTTTGGATATATATAGGGGGATAGTATGTATTATTTATTATTTTATTTATTCATTTGGTTGTATAAATTCTGCTTCTGGAGTACCTAACTGACCCAATCCTGTTTAACAACTACACCGAGGAAAATAAGTAACATGTGAATAAGTCCCAAGTGCTCAAAACACGCCATATTGGGAGTGAAAAACCGGATATACACCACGGAAAACCCCGCATACCTCATATACTTGCAGTCCAAAGACCGCCAATGCAAAATATCATTGCATGTACAGACTGGCATTTCGCCTGAGTACATACACGCTTGTCGCTCGAAACCTGGTGGCGTGTGGAACACCTACAGAGGCAAAGAGCACCATAAGGAGAAGGAAAGACTCATACTGCATAGAGCAGCATGAGCAAAATCAGAGAAGAAGCAAGAAAAGTCTGCAAGGTAAACCAAAGAAAGATGAAATCGAAGAAAAAGAGGGAATAAAGAAGCAAATGAAGGGAATAGTGTGTGTGTAAAGACAATATAAAGAGAAAATGTTAAGAAAGAAAAGAAGAAAGGTGCTTGTTATGTCGTCGTGAGTTCTAACAGCTGCGATTGTTGTGAAGGTGTAAAATAGTTGCCCCTTGCGATGATTGCCAACGGGTGCCTAAGAGCGTCATTGCATCGACCATAGAGATCGGAAACAGTTCCCCTCGCATCCTCGAAAAGCCGCTTGTTCAGAGTATCAATACTCCAGTTGAGCGGCACTCGGCCGTTGGCCAAGTCCGGACAGTCCACCGCCAAATGAAAAACCGTTTGCCTCCTCCTGCCACAATGGCAGCTAGCATCGTCGCGCCTACCGATAGCCTCCTGAAAACCAAAAGTCCGTCC
>NETU01000597.1:102967-143021 GCA_003032515.1 Huntiella decipiens
GGCCTCGTCAAACACCCATTGAGCTCCAATGTTAGCCCCTTCCGTATCTTTCTCACTCGTCTCCATTGCCAGTTCGTCCACGCTTCTCGGCCAGGATCCCTGGAAAGAGCATCAACTCCCTCACGCCCGGCGTTTCTCCGCTCCAACATCCACCTCCTCTCTCTCTGATCTCCCACAAACCGGAGAACATTACCCTTGCGTTGGTATTCTGAGCGAGGAAAAGATTCGTCGAGTGAAGTACCGGTTGCTCGCACTATCTGTGTGAGAACTGACGTCCACGCGGGGGATTCCATAGCCCGGGCCTCGCTACGGGCAGCGCAGTGAACCGAATATTTCTACAGTGGTTCGCAAGCAGCTTCAATACGAAGGCAGGGAAGAAGCGTACTATTCTAAGCACCGGTATACACGCGTAGAGCCTCAGACTGGGCAGCCTCCAGCTTGTCCATCCGGATTTGGGAGATACCAGCATGTGCTAATGCTGCGGGGTTAGTATTGCAAAATGGTTGTTTCAAGTCGTGTAACCGTGCCCCTGCCATTTCGATATATGTACATAGTCATTCGACCTAGGTCCGAAATACAACAACGGAATCTCGGCACATATTGCTCGTTGTATGTAGAACCCTTCTCATGCTGGGCACTATCTTTCATGGCCATTTCCACAGAACGGGCAGCCCGGATACCATTAACCGTTTGTGGTGGTGATCTAACCGGTGGAAACGGAAGTGAAGTTGGTGTAGGGGCGTGGGGAACATCAGTCGGTGTGGCGTGGCCATTTGAAGTATCGTGGGACTTTAAGGTTAGAAATTAGTCATGGTGCGATGGTAACGAACTGGCTGGGGGTAGCCTTTTGGAAGCTGGCTAGGCGAACTACCACGAGTTGCAAATCTCTGTATCACTACACCCTGTTGAAGCGACTACTTTCCAGTACAAATGTCTCCAGTATATCTGATATATGAGACACTGACATGGTGATCTGTATTGAATCAAAGGGGCTTGTCATCTTGCACCAATCAGAAATACTGGACGCTTTACTAGCATGCAAATCACGACAAGTAGCTAAAGCCTGTTGTGCTGTCCACAAAGGCTTCAAGCCATAATATTGCAATACAGAACAAACGTCCCAGGTCTATTTTCACTGTCTTAGAAATAGGCCCCGATAGCAGCTCTATCTCAGGCATGCAAGGTGAGCATGACAGTCAGATACGCTTTTGTGGTGTCACGGTAGAAGGCACAAGCTGGAAGATCTCTCGGACAAGATCGAAAAACATCTGGATCTGTAGCCGAACTACTCGGCGACCAATCAAGTCACAAGTAGCAGCCGAAGCACACAATGATGAACGATGGATATAAAATACCCGCAGCGGATAGGAACTTGAGTTAAGCAGAGTAGCCAAACATGAAATTATCACAGGACAAGGCAGTTTCGCCTGGAAAGCTAACAGGCTTCTATGGCGTTGCATGGCCGTTTCTCCGTCTGGTACCAGTGATAGTTGGCAAGGCCATAACTGTTGCTAGATTTTTTTTGGTCACTTACGAGATCACGGTCCTCAGACTTACATATTTCTCCTCGCGGCTATGGTTTTGGCTTGGCATTCTCGATATTCTCCTCGCCGTCGCCGGTTACCCCGATGTCGTCATTCCACGGAACATGGCCAAGATTAAGTACTACATTGGTACATATCTTATTTCTCTATATACTTACTCTCGAACCCGGCGAGCCATATTGGTACGCGATTCAAAGTGCCGGCCACTTGTGCATCCCAATGCAGGGATATGGAGTAGCTGGCGATACATGATTTGTAAATGGATGGAAAAACCTACTGACCGACCTGACCCAGATCACGTGCTGGTTACAAAACTTTTTGCGAGGGGCAAAGTTAAAACAGCTAGTTTAAAGTTTGGTATTGTGGAATTTGCATGTTCAGAAGATTCAACGGTGGTCAGATATGTCATGAGACACATGGTCGAATTGTTCTCGGTGAACACCAGCGCCAACACTACCAAAAGAGCTCTATTAGGCGATTCTTGCTGTACTACAGCAGAAGGAAAGGACTGGCAGAATCAGAGAAGAAAGTGGCTGATGCTGATGATACGGGATGGCGAACGAGATGGAAAGATTGCCATGCGACATGGGGAGCATCTCACCAACATAACCATTGCTGGAGGGCAACGACACAACGTTAACGATTACGTTCGGATTGTGTTGGCTGGGTGGCTTTATGAGCATCTGTAAGTTCCATTCGCCATCTGCAGAATCCGACTAACTAGAATAGAGGCGTGGTTTCGTCAATTATGAGCGTGGACTATCGCCATGCTAAACCTCCCTTTTACAACATGGTAGTGGAATCGACTGAAGCTAAAATATGTGCCGAGTCTGGATCAATCTGGTATCGCATTTGCCATTCAGTGACATCAAGGCTCTTCTCGACGCGTACCAGTCTAACCTCTCGGCGATTTGGGAGGCTCTACAGAAACATCATCGAACATGTTCAGCAGAATATAGATACAGAGAAACCGGCAAACGAGAGAGGGCTCGTTGAAGATATGCTTGCGATGGGGAGTGATGTTGAATATGTGCTGGAAAGAATCAAAGAAATGTTTATCCAGGTTCTCTTCAAGATGGGACATGAGATAACCATGGCTATTTGGCTTCTGCAGACAAATCCTGCAGAATGGGACAAGTTCAGGCATGCTGTCGAGACAGCGGGGTCACCAACACATTGGAGAGACATGGTTGCAGTCCCATATGCACGATGGATAATGAATGAAAGTATGTTTACCTTCTGTGCCTGTTGCCTAACTAACACTTGTAGCTCTACGACTCTATCCTATATATCCCATGATTTACGCGCGGGTCAAATCTGACATGGCTATTCCGACATCAGACGACCCATTCTTTCTTGCAGCTGGTAACTACTTGGCTGTTAACGTCTGGGCTACAAACCAGCGTCACCCCCTTTTTCAATCGCCCCCACCTGAAGTATTTGCACCTTACCGATGGGCTAACATGCCAAATCCATTACCGCCGGGTTTACTCTTGTCCTATGGCTATGGTCCTCGTAACTGTCCCGCAAAGGGATGGTGCGAGCAGATCTTTTTGCTCTTGCTAGTCACTATTGCCCGAGACTTCAAGACACTTACAAGACCAAAAGGTGCAGAGAGAGGGACAGCTGATGATGGACCGTCACAGCGTTGCCGCAGGGTGGGGGTCATCCCGATGATAAGGGGTTCTTTGATGATGGATTTTGAGCTTGATGAGACGTCGCCCACGGTGATACGTTTAAGGCAAGAACAATCCATTCAAAATCCACCGCCTCCTCAAAGCGAGATGGAAGATGAGAGCAAAGTTGCAAACAACGTTATGTTGGATATTCTCGCAGCAGACAAACTTCACAGGGACACGGCAAGAAAGAGGGAGATAGAAGAGCGGGAGTTCACAGAGAGGGAAGTTGTCACGTGGCTAGGGTTGACTGTTCCGGAGTTTCTACTACAGGTGTATTGGTGGGCACCATGCTATCCAATAATATCACCATGGGCGAAGAGACGGAGAGCTAGACAGAGGCTAGACAGAGGCTAGCAGAACAATTGACTCTGAAGGATGAACATGAGGATGATGTGGAAGAAGACAGAGAGACTGGTGGTTACATGAGTGGCGAGACAGATAATGAATGGGAAAAGGTGGGCTTCCAAGAGAATGAGTCTACACGCGGTGGATCGATCAATGACGTTGAGATAGTTCCCGGTTCACCTAAAGGGGGTGTATGAAACTACTATTCACTCCGAGAACCCATATTATCAAGACATTCGAAATAGAATATAACCTTCCAACATTCTCAAGGAGAAGCATCCACTAGGAAAAGCAGGGGGGAGTATCTACAAACGAGGGGACAGGTACACCCATAGTCGGTGGAAGCACTCTCTCGTGTCAGCCTCTACCCTGTCTGATGGCTGCTCACTAAGTGTTCACTTCTCACTGTATAGGAATTGCCTCCTATATAGACCATGATAGAACAGCACTAGTAACAAAGTCCAAAGATTCTACTTCTTTTTGGCGCAGTGGTATGCTGATGCCTCCCAGTCCGTCATCTCGCCTGCATTGTCAAAGACAGAAGAAGCGCGATAATGTTACAGTGGTAACAACATGTGACTCTTGTGAATGGCTAGTCTTTCCGGTTTTCTGTTGAATTTGGCTCACAACGGCAATATTTAGCTCTGTAAGTCCGTTCGTTGGTTAAGGATTGTTTGAAAGAGGGTGTATATTACTATGGCATCGAAGTTCTCAAGATTGTTTATCCATTAGACCTTTGTCTTTTCGCTCATCGATGGACCCCGGTTCCTTCCATTCGTGCTCTGGAAGTTGATCTTTTTGATCTGACTTCTGAGTCTCGTCACCTATGTCACTTGCATCATCTTGTTTATCCATGATACCTTCTTCCTCCTGTGACTCCTCTTTATTTTTGTCTGATTTTAACCTTTCTGATCTTCGCTTTCTGGCTCGCCAACGTTGAGCCCAGTATGACACGATGGGATATCCTGGCCCCCACCAATATATCTGTACTAAAAGGCTCGGGACGACGAAGCCAAAGCAGACCACTATATGTCTATCTTCCTTCCCCCATTCTTCATCTCTCTTTTTATTGGCGGATTCTTTTTCTTTTGAGCCCGCGTCCATTAGATCAAGGACGACAGTCATGGCTACTTGGCTCGTATCCGCTGCCACTGTTTGGCGAGTTGCAGTAATCGCCTCAACCTCCTCTCTCCTTAAACGTGAAACAACTGGGGAGCTTTCGTCGGGAATGAAATCCAAAATGATTGACCCCTTTAGAACGGGTAGGGCATAGGTAATCCTAGAAGTCTCCGAGGGCATCTTATCCGCGGTCCCTCCATCTTTCCCCGTAGGCCGTTTAAGCTCCCGGAAGTCTCGGGCGATACTGCCCAACAAAACAAGAAACATCTGTTCACACCAGCCGCGCGCAGGACATGCCCTTGGACCATACCCAAAGGAAAGAAGCAAGCCCGGAGGCAATGGGTCAGGCATCTTTTCCCAGCGAGAAGGGGCAAAAACATCTGGCGGCGGTGACTGGAATAACGGATGACGGCGATTGGCACCCCATATGCTGACCGACATATGATTTCCTGCGGAAACCAAGAATGGCGAATGGCTTGTCGGAACAACGATCTTAGAGGCCACGCGGGAGTGGAGCATCGGGTATGCTGGATAGAGTCGGAGGGCTATATGTGTTAGTCTTGATTGTTGTAACGAAAAGAATACCTACTTTCATTCATCACCCACTGCAAATAGGGGATGTTCACTATATCCTTCCAGTTTGTCGGATTGCCCGCTTCCTTAATCGCTCGTCTTAACCTCCTCCATTCGATGGGGTGTGTCTGCAACAGCCAAATTGCCATGGCAACTTCATGCCCCATTTTGAAAACAACATGGACAAAGAACTCCATGAGTCTCTCTATGATGACATCTTCATCTGTATCCATTGCCATCAGGTCTTCCACGATGGAATTGTCCGTTGCAGGTTTTTCATGATCAATGTTTCTTCGCACATGATCGACAATAATCTTTGAGAATCTTCCAATCCGCAGGTGTGAAAGACCGGTACGTACCAAACTGAGTCGATTAAATGCCTGAGTGAGTCGTATCCATGGGCTTGCTGATTCAGATTGTATTTTTTCTTCGACAAACCTGATGAAAGAATTGTGAAATGGGCCGCTGGTCGTATTATAATTGACAATTCCGCCAGGCACAGGCATCCCACTGAACTGTTAGATCATGGACTATCGACAACCGAATTATGCTTACAAATGTTCCGTCAACCAACAGCCGAGAGTTCTTCGAATAAGAACATTCAAGTCATGCCGTGCTCCGGTCACCATAATTGTCTTTGTGAAAAGCTCTCCGTACTTCGAGGCAATTTGACCATCCCTCTCAGCATCACGCAACATCAACGTAAGCCACACTCGTCTCTTCAATTGCCATTCTTTCCCAACCACTACCGCACAGCAACCTTCCCCGAACAGGGCCTTCTTGATTGGAGTCCCAGAAGGCCATACTGTAAAGACCTCTACCATGTGTCTCATGACGAACCTAACAACCGTCGGGTCCTCGGAATAAATCGCGTCGATGAATCCCAGCCACAAAGCCCCCGTAGAAACATCGTCAGCTGCAAGTCTGTTCCGAACCATAATATAATCCGGCACCGTTGGCCCTTGACGGGAGTCTTTGTATATGTTAAACATGTGTCTCCAGCTGCCGAGAACTCCACCCTTGAGACTCTCAAGTTGTTTGCAGTTATTGTCGCGTATGAGGACTGCCTTGCGTGCTCTGGAGCGCGTGGATCTAGACAATATATAGGCAAAGATGTAGTATTTAATCTTGGCGAGTTGAGGTGGAATTACTATACTTGGGTGCCCTAATATGGATAAGGGTATATCAATAAGCCCCAGGTATACCCAAAGGCGCATGGCAATTGTAACGGTCCGGAGGGTCGCGACTTCATGAGTGTTGTAATGTTGCCAAATTGCTTTGGTTATTTTCTGACTAATTTGACTGATCGTGGAAAGTATAAAACTGGAGATTGCTCGTAGGTACTTGGCGGCGCCATGTTGGAAGTTTGGCTCATTTGGACTGTCCATGGTTTGTGTCAGCAACTCACTGTTCTGCTGGGGTTGCAGCAGTGTTAAATATTCTCTGGTATCATATAATAAGTGCTAGTATTATCTCCGAGTAAACATATCTCTTTTCAGTCAGATTGTTTTTGTGTGTGTGTAAGTATAACCCAACAAACGGATCCGCGGTCACTGTCAACTGTGAATACAACACACAGACACAGCAATAACGTCCGATTAAACACACAACTCCGGAGTTTCGGGGTTGTCTTGCCAATGAAATCATACTCAGTGTCTTCTCAAGTTCATCAACTAGGAAGCCCTCCCTCAGGCTCTATGTTAGAGCTGCCCCTCGGGCTCTGTATTAGAGCTTCTGGTCGTGTTGGATAGAAATCGTTTCTACACAAATCCCTGTCAGCTCAAGGTATACGGTGTACTGAGTTTGAACTCACACCGTCAAAGTGCTTTCGTGATACATACTATTCCCCTGAGTTGTAATGTGAACCGACACAACGAATAGTAGCTAACCATTTGTAGGACACCTAACCTTTCAATTTACGATCACTAATCAAAAGCGTTCTAGCGAGAAATCTGTCACGTCCCAAGTTTCTGCTTCACTTCATTGTAGTCCGCACATCGGTCTAGTAAGGGCTGGTTACACTAGATAGACGTGACTTCCAGGCTTAATCTCTGTATGACAAACCTACAAAAACTCATGAGGCTGGATCACTGTGTAACCATTGTGCCAATGTACAAAGTTGGAAGTTTACTGAACTTGTTGCCATTGTTTAATCATTTCCAATGTCACGTACTTTTAGGTAGCACTCCTACCTGTTTGTTACACTTGGGACACTAACAAAACGATAAGATGGAATCAGTGGTTATAACAAACGATGATCCCAATGCAGTACCACCATACACCTGCCTCAAAAGAGAGTCAGGATTGCAAATCAAGACCAATTAAGGCTACAATTGTGACGTCGAATGCTTGAGACATAATTATCTAAGCCTTCATCGACTCAGGCCAACCATCCAGTCAAATACTGGTCCAGCATGAGTAACACAATCATGTACTGCTAGGTATTGAGTAGCTTCTTATCTTTGGAGTGAATACTGTCGCTCGGTAAATCATGTTCTGATGTCGTAGGTAAATGCGACATAAGCTTTGAAAGTGTCGAGTTTCATTCCCATTGGACTGGGCCCAGGTGACATTGGAGGTAACGTGACTATCACCGACCATAGCCATAATGAGGCCTCCGAGATAGGAGGCTATCGAAGTTCCATTGCATGCAACAATAAAGTTGTCAGGTTCTGCCCTATGTGGTAATCATTAGTATCTGCGGTGTAGTATATATTGGGTGGGAGTGCTCTAAACTACACTGTTATCATGTAGCTAGTTCGGCATCTCTCCTGTTTACCGAGACATTACCTGTGGTCATAATAACCTCTGCTCAATATAGCTTCAATGACGTCATACATGTCTGCCTGACTCCGTTTTAATCCACATGGTTATATGTCCTTTTGGGTAGTTTGCCTACCTTATGTAACTTTATGTTAGATGCAGACACCAGTACTGTAATTAATACTCAATTCTACTTTCAGTCTATTCTTGCGGTTTGGTACTTCCAATCTAGACGGAACAGAGTCTCTCACGTGTAAACAGGCAGCTCAAATTAATGAGATCACGATATCACCATAATGTAAACTATAGGTCGAAGGTATTAGATTCATCATCTTCCCTCTCTGGAAACCAGATTATCCACTTGAGATCACAATCGGACATTTTTTCTTTCTTTGTGTGCGTTCGGTAATAGTATCAGCAGGATGAGTTGAGTTCAGGCCATCCATCAGTCAGATACACATTTCGACTTATCTGCTAGTCGTGATCTTCGTATGCCGAGTTCCTTTTCGTATCACCAGATCCATGGAACTTTGTGCCATCAAATGCACGTCACTCGTCTTCGTTATAATGGATTGTTACATGATTACTTGTCGTTTCGCCATCTGACAACAGTTTGTGGGCGATTCCAGGAGTAAACTTGCAAGTATGATCCGTGTCACGAGCTACCCCGGCGAACTACTAAGTCCATGAGGATTTGTCACGGACGATGTAACGTGACTATAGTTGTGAAAGTTCCCAAACGTTCCATACAAGTTCATATACTATCTATTTGGCCCCATCCCCGAGATCGGTCCTTTGCGTGTGTTTCAACCGTCCAGCGTCTTCTTCCTCGGCAGTCTTTTCTTCCGACAACGTTTCTGTTGTGTTTTCCTCGGTAGGTTCTTCTGTTTCGCCTTCTTCCTCTGACCCTTCTGTTATCGCATCATCATAGGTCTCGTCTTCGTCTGTCTTCTCTGCGTCCCTTCTTTTCCGTTCTTTCTGTCGTCGTTTCTGTCTCCACCACGCCGCCCAGCCAGAAACAACGGGATACGTCGGTGCCCACCAATAAATCTGCATTATTGGCCCAGGGATGACCACACCGAACACTAAAACCTTGTTCCTTTCTGCCCATTCCCGTTCGGCCATTATCCGCTTCTTCGCGGCGTCTTTGTCTTTTTTGTCGGCTTCCAAGATATCCAAGACCACTGTTGTTGCCACCTGACTCTCATCCGGAGGGTCTACCACGGTTGGCTGGGGATTTGCCTCTACATCAGCTTTCCGCAGACGCATAACGACAGGTGATTTCTCGTCTAGATTGAAATCCATCAGAATGGTTCCTCTAATTAACGGTACGGCGCCAATAATCCGACTCGAATCATTGGGCATCACATCCGCGGTTCCTCCTTTCTCTCCGTCCTGTCTAGTTATGGACTCAAAGTCTCGCGCAAGTGTCACCAGCAAAACCAACAAAATTTGTTCACTCCAGTTCTTTGCAGGACATGCCCTGGGCCCATATCCAAATGAGAGGAGAAGCCCTGGGGGTAACGGCTTCGGCATTGAAGCCCATCTATATGGGGCAAACTGTTCAGGAGATGGTGATTGAAATAGGGGGTGACGTCGGTTACAGCCCCAAATACTGACGGTAATGTAATTGTTAGGCACAAGAAAGAAGGGATCCTTGCTTGTTGGAACGGCTTTTTCGGTGACCACTGTGCTGTCTATAGTGGGAACCACGGGATATAGGCGGAGGGTTTCGTTTAATATCCACCGGGCATAAGCTATCTTCACCATCTCGTTCCATTCGGTAGGAGATCCGGCATTCTTGACCTCTTGTCTGAACTTTGACCATTCTTCAGGGTGAGTCTGCAGCAACCAGATAGCCATAGCAGCAGCATGGCTCATTTTGAACATAACCAACACAAACATCTCTGCTATTCTCTCTTGTATGGCATGCGTTTCCTCGCCGTCGAGGAGCCAATCTTCAACCATACAATGTTTGCTTACTGGTCTCTCTGGGTCCAGATTCCGTTGAACACCAAAAATCATGTCTCTGTAAAAACGGCCCATGCGACGATAGGCCATATTCATTCGCACCGACATTGACTTGACTATCTGGGCAAGCAATACGTTCCAGACTGGAAGCTGTTCCGATTGAATTCGATCAGTAACGAAGTTGAGAATAGAATGATACAGGGGGCGGTGTGAAGTTTTGTAATTGAGCGTTTTAAGGATGACGATATTACAGCTTAGAATGTCAGTTTAGTACGTCTCTAAGTGAAGCTTGACTTACAGGTGCTCTTGTAGCCAACTACCGAGTAATACACGAACGATCTCTTCTACATCGTGGTGTGTACCGTTTGCGATGACAGACATGGTAAGACTATCCGTGTGGCGTACTGCGATCTCTCCGTCTTTTTCAGGATCTCTCATCATCAACATCAACCATTTTCTTCTGCTCTCCTGCCACTCTTTCCCTTCCGACGCCCAGCATGTGTTGTCTCCAAACAATGCCCTTCTCCTGGTCTGTTCTCTCGGTTGCAACTTGAACCACTCAATGGCATGTCTCATGACAAACTTGACGACTGTCGGATCTTCTGAATAAAAGTAATCCGCAATCCCGAGCGGCATGATGCCGGTGGTAAGTTGTTCCAACTCCAGTTGTTCTTTGATTCTCAGGTGATTCGGAAGAGGAACCGGTGGCGGGTTGAGCATGTGGAGGATTAGAAGTTGGTAGGTACCAATAATGCCGCCTTTTGGATTCTCCACAGATTGGCAAGAGCTGCGGTGCATTAGATACACACGACGGGCGCGAGTGCCGGTGTACTTGGAGACTACCCAGGCAATGATGTAATACTTGATTTTCGCAAAGGCATGGGGAATAACAATGTTAGGATGACCGAGAATCGTGAGGGGTATGTCCAGAACACCAAGATATACCCATAGTCGACAAAACCAAGAAATGGTTCGAAGAATGTTCACTTTGTGTGTTGTCAAAAATGAGTTGGTTGAAAGAGTAACCCTCCGAGTAACTTTCTGCACTAAAACTAGACATTGTCGACCGACCTCTTGGACTGTAATCATCCAATCATCGGTCGTAGGAGTATCGGGGATGGTTGTCATAATGGATATGCTTTCCCCTCGCCCGTCATTTTCATTCTCCCGTCCTCCTTATGTACCCATTGAGTCTCTTTTCTACTCTAGGTATGTCTCACGGCTATCACTCTATTTTGCACATCGCTTCTTATTCTAGGTCCCGTGTAAGTGGGATTGTAACCCTTGGCAACGTAGGACGAAGGTTTGCGGGTTACCTTGGTGGCACGTGGTTTCGGGGTTTGTGCTTGTCATGGGTTATCGAAAAACAGGGGCCAAAATAACTGGCGGATGGACGGCTTCGACGGCGGAGGATGAAGCCCGTAGGAGGTTGATGCCCGTACAGAGGGATAGTTTTGGGCATGCGTATTTGTTTCAGGCTCTTCGCTGAATGAGTATTATTGTAAATGACTCTACCACAGTATATCGAGGACTTTGTTGAGTCCTTCCTTTGTGGGCTTGATCCCCATATACAACATGACTTGACAATCCCTCGGAGATAACCAGTTGTAATGGCCAATCACACTACAACAGAGGACGAAAGAGTACAAAAGAGTACAAAGTTCATTCTGCTCTTGACGTCCAATATATCGAAACCGTCGCATTATGTAGAAACCCACGTTATTACCTGCCTGCCGCATTCCACGACGCTATACCCACTGTTCTGTTATACCCACAACCCCTGTAAGCCGTGATGCGAACGGGCTCCTTCCCCGTGCCGTTAACAGGGCGTGACTGTTGATGAGCGGAAAGGCAACTTCATATGTGACGAATGTGAGTAATTCGCAAAAGTCTTGGTATTATTTAATATAGACAGTTTTCTTTTCCTCTTCTTTGTAACATTTTGCTTGGTGTACATCGTTCTTTCGCCCTAGTCAACGGATTCTGCGTCTCCGTGAGCTTATCTGATTAACATTCCTTCCGTTGTATCTACATACGCTATTGAGATCCTCGACGGAGAACTTTATAGCCTGGTTTAATTGACCTTTGTATTGGACCATCTCCGCTCATCCGTCTATTGTCGCAGTGTTCTCTTCTTTCTCTGTTTTGTTCTTGTTTCCTACCACCCTCTCTTTTTATCTTGATTGTCTTTCTTTTGTTCTCCGCGATTTCTAATCTCGACAACTGCAGCCGTCATCCTCCAACCCTGCCTTCCGCCTCGCCAAAAATAGACTCCCCACACATCCACCCCGCCTCCACATAATGCTTTCCGCCGCCGCCTACCAGGCCGCCGGCGCGGCCTCGCGTTCCGCCCTTCGCCGCGGCGCCCGCTTAGCAGTTCGCGCTCCAGTCCTTGCCTCCAGGGGTCCTGTTTCCGCCTCCGCCCTGCGCGCCCTTTCGACTACCCCGGTCCGGATGACCTCTCCGGCGCAAGACAACATGCGCGACATTGTCGCCCAGACTCTTCGTGGCATCGGTAACCGCCGCGAGGGCCAGCAGTACCTGGAGTATTTCACCTCTGTCGGATCGCAAAAGTTCGCTGTGATCAAGGTTGGTGGTGCTATTTTGACGGAGTACCTGGATGACCTTTGCGCTGCGCTCTGGCTTTTGTATAAGTTGGGTCTGTACCCTGTCATTGTACACGGTGCTGGTCCTCAGCTGAACAAGCTTCTGGAGCAGGCGGGTGTTGAGCCCCAATTCGAGGAGGGTATTCGGGTTACGGATGGCAAGACACTCGGTGTAGCCCGCAAGCTGTTCCTCGCCGAATCACTCAAGTTGACCCAGGCTCTGGAGAAGCACGGCGTTCAGGCTAGACCCATCACCACGGCACTTACGGCCGACTACCTCGACAAGGAAAAATGGAAGTTTGTGGGCAAAATCACTGCCGTTGATAAGGCTCCCATCGAGCTTGCCATTGAGCAGGGTTACCTCCCTATTCTGACGTCGATGGCTGAGACCACTGAGGGTCAGGTTCTCAACGTCAATGCCGATGTTGCCGCTGCTGAGCTTGCTCGTGCTCTGGAGCCTCTCAAGGTGGTATATCTTTCGGAGAAGGGCGGCCTGTACAACGGTGATACCAACAAGAAGATCTCAGCGATCAACCTTGATGAGGAATTTGACCATCTGATGGCTCAGCCATGGTGCCGCTACGGTACCCGCCTCAAGATCAAGGAGATCAAGGAACTGCTAGACACTCTGCCCCGCACTTCGTCGGTCGCCATCATCCATCCCCAGGATCTTCAAAAGGAGCTCTTCACTGACTCTGGCGCCGGTACTTTGATTCGCCGTGGTGACAAGGTGCACGTTGCCACTAACATTGATGAATTCAACAAGTTTGGTGGTCTGGAGAAGCTCCGGTCTGCTCTGGTCCGTGACCGCCAGGCTCTTCATGCTGAGGCTTCGGTTGACAGATACATTGATTACCTCCGCGCGAACCCCTTCTCGGCTTACTTTGACGAGGCGCTCAACTGTGTCGCTATTGTCCTCCCTAATGCTAATGCTGAGTCTGGCGCTACTCTTTCTACTTTGACCATGACCAAGTCAGCCTGGTTGAGCAATGTCTCGGACAATGTCTTTTCCGCTATCAAGAAGGCCCACCCTAATCTGTCATGGACGGTTAATGCCGAAGATGAGAATCTGACGTGGTTCTTTGAGAAGGCCGATGGCCATTTCAACCAGGACGGCACTCTGCTGTTCTGGTACGGCCTGGAGTCCGACTCTAGCTTGAAGGCTGCTCTGGACAACTTCAAGAGCACTGGCTCTTCGCTGACTGGATCATCGCTCACTGCGCCCGGCGTGCGTGATGCGGCCCACGTCCACACTAGAAACTCTTCTTATGTGAGACAGACTCGGTCGTTCAGCACGTCAGCTCGCCGTCCAGTGTACAACGCCACTCAAATGTAAGTGTCATAACACATGTCTCAGCGATACTATTATTAATCAATTAGTATAGTGGCCGTCGTACCTACGTTACCAGCACCAACCCTAACCCACCTCTCGGCAAGCGTAACGCTTCTAATGATCTTCCCTCAAAGGTTGCGTTGATTGGTGCTCGGGGCTACACCGGTCAACAGCTGGTGGACCTGATCAACAGTCACCCGCATCTTGATCTCCGCTATGTTTCTTCTCGGGAACTTAAGGGTCAACAGTTAACTGGCTATACCAAGAGAAAGGTTATTTACGACAACCTTTCGGCGGATGATGTTTATGATTTGGAGAAGGCAGGTGAAGTTGACTGCTGGGTTATGGCGCTTCCCAACGGTGTCTGTAAGCCTTTTGTCGAGGCTATTGATAGAGCCACAGCCGATGTTAAGGCTACCAAGCCCGATCACCGCAGTGTCATTGTGGATTTGTCGGCTGACTACCGCTTTGATTCTACCTGGGCCTACGGTCTTCCCGAGTTGACTACTCGTCAGAAGATTTACACTTCTACCCGCATTAGCAACCCTGGCTGCTATTCTACCGCGGCTCAGTTGGCGATTGCTCCCATGGTCCCTCACCTCAACGGAATTCCCAGTGTCTTTGGTGTCTCTGGATACTCTGGCGCGGGTACCAAGCCCTCTCCCAAGAACGACCCTGAAAACCTCAAGGATAACCAGCTTCCCTACTCTCTGACTGACCATATTCATGAAAGAGAAGTCTCTCACCACCTGACGACTCCAGTCTCATTTTCTCCTCACGTCGCTAGCTGGTTCCGCGGAATTGGTGCGACTATCCATATTCCCCTTGCTCGGCCCATGACTTCCCGAGACATTCGGCAGATTTACCAGGACCGGTACGCCGGTGAGCCGCTGGTGAAGGTCGTCGGTGAGGCGCCGGTGGTCCGGAATATCATGGGTCGTCATGGTGTGGAGATTGGTGGGTTTGCGGTTCACAGTTCGGGAAGACATGTGGTTGTTTGCGCGACAATCGACAACTTGAATAAGGGAGCTGCCACGCAGTGCCTTCAGAACATGAACTTGGCATTGGGGTATGATGAATATGCGGGTATTCCGGTTATGTAGATTGGAGTAGAAAGTGGTAGTAGTATTGTAATGATTATGTTTCTTTGGCATGTGATTTTTTGGTTTTAAAAGGTTGTGTTACATTTATTCGTCCGGCCGGAGTTAGGCCGAGAATTGATGAGTCTCGTGATAAATCATTCATTTCACAATAAGTAGTCGAAAGTCAAAAAAAATAAAGGAAAATATACTCTCTCAAAATCAAACGTAAAAAACAACTGTAGTAAAAAAGGATAACTAGCAAGTCATAACATTCGTCAACCCCTCTTTCCGCTAACTCCCCTGGTCGGGACCCCGCCCGCGCCTCCGGTAAACTTATTTACTTGTCACAACAGCCGGCACAATAATGATGACCAGCAAAATCACAACACCGAGGGCAATCCACATGCGCATCTTCATGTCCTTCCACCACATCTGTTTGCGCACACGGTTGGCGCCGCGACGGAAGCCTTGAGCGCTGTGGGCGAGGTTATCGGTCTTGTCTTGCAGGGCGTCAAGGTGTTGGCCACGTTGAGAGGCGAGATGGATGTTTTGCTTCATTACGTTTACGGTGTCGTCGATTTGCTAGGAGAGGGGAAATGTTAGTTTTGACGGGCGGGTTAGGTTGGTTTTGATGGGTGGAGGGGTTACTTACGGCTTGGAGAGCTTGCGTCCGTTGGTCGCCTTGGCCGGTGGGAGGGGAACCACCGCCTTGTTGGCCGCCGCTGGGGATGTATGGGTCATAAGGGGCGTCGTTGTGATCGGGCATTTTGAGGGTGGAGGATGTGAGAATGATTGGTGTGGAAATTTGTGAGAATCGCAGATTCAAGTGGGTCGGGAAGACGTTATCGAGCGGGTTGACGATAATTCGTAAGGGACGAGGAGATGAGCTATTTCCGTCAAAGGCGGTGTGGAGATGATATGCTCGGTTCGTTTTCTTTCAGGGTTGTGGTCGTTTTTTGTGAGAACCTGTTCGTTCCAAGGGCGGGGGATTCTTTTAGGGTTGGATGGTCGGTATATTGATTTGGTTATGTATCAGGATTCTGGGGTGTCGTTGTCGTTGGTGATGATAGTTTCTTTTTGAATTCAATTGAGGTGGAAAAAAGAGGACAGAGGAACTTGGAAAGAGGAAATGGTTGAGTTATAGGCCTTGACTTGGAAGAGCAGGGGCTGTGGCGTGGGCAAAGGCATGTTATTGGTAGGCTGTGTTTTTTTGGGGGCCGGTCTTTGAAACGATTGGCGGGGTGTTCAGGGCACTGGGTTGGGAATGTGGCTGCCTGGTTTGGTGGTGGTAGACGGGTTATTGTTGTTTTTTGGGGCGTTTGAAGTTTGGAGTTTGTATCGATTGGGTGGGAGAATGGTTTCATTGATGGGGTGGTTTTTAATCGTGGTTTTGGGAGACCTGGGCTTTTTGGAAGACTTAAGATCTGGCAGCGAGGGCTTTCTTTTTTTCTTTGGTTCACTGCATGGAACTGCAGGTAGCTATCTCCGGTACCTGATGGGCCGTTCTGGTCCTCGCTCGAGTTGCGGAGGCTAGTTTGACGTCATTCGTGGTTCCCTCTACTCTACTCAGCCCCATCCATGTGGGGTTCGGATCTGCATCACGTGATCGGCATGAATCCGGTCAGTTAGGGTTTTGGACGGTTGAGATGTATCAGGGTTTGTGGTGGGGTTGGTTGGAGAGTGTCGGCTCGTATTTATATGGGCACTGATGTCATTACTAATGCCATTATAGGTTCTATTTTTGTAGATCGGTATGCACTTTTAGTGGTTATTGAAAAGCTCAGTCTGTTTTCTCACTTCTCTCTCGGTCACTGAGCTATACGGAAGATATTGATGAGGACTAGGCGGTGGATACGACGTTGAGAATACGAGGTGGGTGGTTGGACGGGCGGGTTGGAGGATCGGTGTTAGGGTGTTAGTAGTAGTAGATTTAAGTTTAACAACCAAAGTCAAAGTCAACGATTTTTGAACACCGAGACAATCATTGGTGATACTGTATACTCCGCACTCTACAATACACTTTACAATGCATCCGTACTAACACTATATCCCTTACATTACAGTCATCCGCATGCAAATCAACCATGCCGTCAATCGCCACTAATCCCGCTCCTCCTCCCCGTCACATCTCATCCTTCAAAGCACAAAAGAACCCTCTATCGCCGTATCCAACTCAAGCATAATCAGCCGGCGTCCAGAAGACCCCCCGCTCTAACCCCACGTTCTCGTAAATTCTCAAGCTAGAACCCCGGATGTTAACACGCCGAATTGGGAAGCTGTGTATGCGGTGATTTCCCTTTTTAAGAGCTCATGGACGGTGGGTTTGGTTCTTTGGATTAAGTTTGTTGTCGTGAATTTCTGGTACTCTTTGGTTTAGTAAGAGCGTTTTTTCATTTGTATTGTTTGTGGTGCAGTGGCTTGTTCATATCATATTTATCATTACCTTTGTATCCAACGGTTTTCTTATTTGCATTTGTTGCGTCCGGATTCTTTGTAGGGTATTTGCATTCCACGTTCTTGGGGCTTTAGCATCCGTATTCACCTTCTACATCAATCAATCTTGGTACTACCTTGACACTCTCGACTTGGCATTTTGAATCATCAAATCTTGGCGAACCTACGAGCCTGTCATTTCCGTCAGCTATCCGGCTGTAAAACGATAATCATTCCAGATCGCTCATGACTGTTATTCTCGACAAAAAGATACACACTGTCTTGTTTTCGTCTTATCTACGTTGCATCCTCGACGTCACATCGCATAGCCACATTGCTCGCTTCTCAATAACTACTTTGGATACCTCGACTTTGATAATCCTTCTCGATACCCATTTGGTCTTTTAATATGCACTTCTCAAAACACATCCACCATGCCGCCACACTGGTAACGACGTTGTCACTTCTCGTCCCATATTCTGCCGCTTATGATCTCCAACCAGATGATCCCTGTAAGCAATTTCTTGGATGCATCAACCCTGAAACCTTATAACTAACCCTTTCTGTGTAACAGCAAACATCAAGAGCATTGCTGCCGATATGGCAGTGGACATGATGGACTTTTACAATGAAATCATGGTCAAAGATGCCCCTGGTGATGTTGAAGCGCCGTATTACTGGTGGGAAGCGGGAGCTCTCATGAATGTCTTGATTGACTACTGGAAGCTCACGGGTGATGACCAGTACAATGACGATGTCATGGCCGGCTTAGTGCACCAGACTGGTCCAAAATACGACTATATGCCTCAGAACCAGACGTTGACAGAAGGAAATGATGATCAAGGGTTTTGGGGCATGGCTGTTTTGAGTGCTGCTGAGTTGGGGTTTCCTGAACCAGCCAGTCCGACACCAAATTGGCTTGCATTAGCTCAGTCAGTTTTCAACACCCAGGCTGCTCGGTGGGATACTGCCGAGTGTGGTGGTGGTTTGCGGTGGCAAATCTTCACTTGGAACAACGGATACAACTACAAAAACACAATTTCGCAGGGTTGTTTTTTCAACATGGCGGCCAGGTTGGCATTGTATACTGGCAACACCACGTACAGTGACTGGGCTGAGAAGGTGTGGGATTGGGTGATTGAGAAGAAGTTTATCGACGACTCGTTCAATGTCTTTGACGGGGCTTATGTTGAGACTGGCTGTACCGAACTTACACCTTACCAATGGACCTACAACAATGGTGTATTTATGCTTGGTGCTGCGGCTCTGTATAACCTGACTGGTTCTGACACTTGGAAACAGCGTTTGGATAACATGATTAACGGCACTAATGTATTTTGGCGGGGAGATGACAACAACATCATGACGGAGGTTGCGTGTGAAACCGTCAACCAATGCAACTACGATGAACAGTCTTTCAAAGCGTACATGACTCGTTGGATGGCTTCGGTTACCAAATGGGCTCCATACACTGCGCCGACTATTAAACCCTATCTCCGTGCTACGTCACTTGCTGCGGCGAGTACATGCACGGGTGGTGACAATGGTCGGTTATGTGGCTTAAAATGGTACACTAAAGAGTTTGATACTGTTTCCGGACTTGGTACGCAAATGGCTGCTTTAGAAGCGATTCTAACGAATCTTATTGATGAGCAGCCTGCTGCATTGACTTCGAGTACTGGTGGTATCCAACAAGGCGATACTTCCCTCGGGACAACTGGAGACGGTATAGCAGCTTATAGCCCGACGTACTATGGACCCATAAGCCAAGGTGGGCGAGTTGGAGCGGGGTTTTTGACGACATTTGTGTTGGTTTGTTTGATTGCAGGGATGATTTGGATGTTAAAGGATGAACATATTACGCTGGGTGAGTTCTTCCGCGGTGGTGGCTTTGCATTAGGCAAGGAAGACATCACGCCATCAAGTCCAAATAGAAGCAGTTCGGTACTGGGTTCGGTGAAGGGGCTGTTTACCGGAGGTAGTACAAAAGAAACTGTTACGGAGCCGCCTAGCCCGGTCTCGGTGACGAGAACGGATCTGACGGTAAGGAGTCCAGAGATGGCACAGACTCGGGATGTCGTTTAGTTGAAGGATGTTTCAAGGACAGGGTCTGGATGTGGAAAAGGTCGACAGAGTGATGAACAAACGACGGTGCCTAGGAATACAAAAACAAAAGCGAGACAAGGGATCCTTAAGAAGACAAAAGGGAAAGGGATAGGCCATAAGCGGGAATGGTCGATTTGAGTTTTGGCGTTTGGTGTGGTTTGTTTATTCTGGAACACAGGACAGGACTGAATAAAGTGTAAATAACTAGAACAACCTTTGGTGATAGCAAATATCAAGTTATGGTCAACAATAGGGTTAGGATATAGAGTGACGACGTGAGTGGGTCAATAGAGGTCTGTGTTTGATGAGCAGTCTGTGCAAAAGCAAAAAGCAGGACAAGCGAGATGGGAAGAAGATTATTGATGCGTGGGTTTCAATAGTTTGGTGGTGAGTTATTAACCCTAACGGGGTAGAGTGTGGATACATGCAGTTAAAGGTGCAGATTCCACGTGTTGAAAGTTGGCAGGCGGGGGTGTGTGTGTGTAAGCTGCAGCTTACAGAAGACAGAAGGGTATTTTGCCGGGTCGAAGTAAAGGAGAGTTTGAAACGTCGGCAGGGGGGCTTATCAGGTACATGTGTAATTTGGTGATGCAGAAAGGGAGTAAGGCAAGGGCGTAATGGAGGATTTCAGTGTAACTGACGATGACTTGTTTGGAAGGTCTCTTGGAGGAATTTAGTTGGTTGATTGGTTGGTGAAGATATAAGAGTGGAGTTTTTTAATCGGGCGGTTAGTTGATTATGGATAGGTGAGTTTGGTGAATGACCAGACCATGAAGATGGGACTGAGGACGCAGGAACGACGATTAAGCGAGGAAAGAAGGGGTCCTGGCGTATTCGAAACGGGGGTGGTTTGACGGGTTTTGTGTGCTTTCGTGTTTTTTGAGAGCGGTTGTGAATACTGCGTACGGACGGGTTACGCTTAGACTGAGATGTTAATTTCTGGTGGTCATGAACGGACGGAACTGTGAGACGGTGTACTCGGTGACTTGATTGACGGAACAGAAAATACGCCGATTTCTTCAGACGTTGGAAAGATGTGGTTCCCCTGGCTAGGGTTTGAGGGTTTCCTGGGGAAGGTTGTGTGGGATGTTAATTTCCGGTTTTATCGATGGCTTTGTTTTAGGATGTGTTTTGGGTTAGAGTTTTTTTTTGGGTGTTGATGGATGGAAGGAAGGAAGAATAGTGTAGGTATGTATACACTTACATAGGTGTTGTGCTAATTTGATTTGTCTTGGATGCATAGGGAAGGGCGGTTACTGCTTTGTGAATGTGAATGGGAGGATTCAGGGACCTGCGTGGACTTGGATAATGTACGACGACAAACGACAAACGACAAATAGCAAATAACAAGTACATCTCCATGGCTTTGATGATAATACCTCCTACTATATCCAATTCGTAACTCCCTCGACAAACAAAACCCTCTAAACAAACCTACTCTAAAGCTCTTTGGCCCTCCATCATCCGCGCTCGTCCATCCATTCTACCACTTCTAACGCGGACACTGCGACATCCGCAAGCATAGACCTTTCCACAAACCGTCTGCCCTCTCTCAATGCCTCAAGTTTGTCTTTCCCCTTCCTTCTCCACGTTTTGATTTTCTTCTTCTTTCTTTTCTCTGGTTAGATGAATGTGACGAATCCGGGGCTTCTTTTCCAAATCCATTTGCTTGGTTCTTTTTTTTTTTTCTTTCTTTCTTTTCTTTCCTTCTTTTCGACTTTTTACTGTCTTGTCTTGTCTTGTCTTGTTTTGCTGAGCGGAACGGATGGTCATATACCGCCCTAATCAAATCATCTTACGAATACGCTTTCTCGCTCAGGACGAGTAGCTTCCCTTTTTTTGTTTCTTTTAATCAACAGTTGACTAGGACTCGTCACTCGCTTCTATCTACAGATCATCACTACTCTGGGTGATTCCCTGGCTTTCAACTTCCACAAAATCAATCCTTCCGCTCGTTTGTCCCTGGCTTCACTAGTCTCGCCTGTTCAGCTTATTGTACTTTTTTTCTTTTGTTCATGAACGACGACCACCCTCGTTAGATTGTCTGGATTTGTTGAACTTACTCGCTTGTACAACTATTTTATCTCAGGCGACCATAGTTTCACGTCCTCGACGGACTATACCAGCGTTACAATTGTACACACTATCGACGATACTTAACCAGTCACGAATATCAACTATCAACAATACTTCTTTCTTAGACAGGTCTAAGTTCTCTCGCCGCTCTGTCTCTTTGTCTTATCCCAAGCCACCATGTCCACCTAGTCCGCCAAAATGTCCCAACCCTCCAAAATTCCTATCCCCCGGCC
Source organism: Huntiella decipiens (assembly GCA_003032515.1). Classification (NCBI taxonomy): domain Eukaryota; kingdom Fungi; phylum Ascomycota; class Sordariomycetes; order Microascales; family Ceratocystidaceae; genus Huntiella; species Huntiella decipiens. Next base: position 124,831 of record NETU01000597.1, read on the forward strand.
TGCCAAACCTAAGGCCCAAAACCAACAGCCCATGTCAATGCGAATCGACCCAGCCGAAGCGATTGGTGTCGCTATTTCCCAACCTATCCCCATAAACCAACCCATCGGCAAGACGCAATGGCCTTTTAAGAAAGACACTCTAGAACAAACAACATACCAACCACCACCAGGCCGTTCTCAAGCCCCGCCGCGTCCTCCACGTCCGTCGAAACTTCTTTCCATGGTGGATAACTCACAACCGCAAGTCAGCTTACAACAACAACAACAACAACAACTACAACAACGACAACAGTTCTCACCAGTCGACTCTGAAAACAACTACGAAGAAGTCCAAGGGATGGATTCAGACGATGTTCAAACGGCGTATACAACGTCAACACGCCCTTCCGTCTCCTCTTTCGGTTCCATCCCCGACTTCCCCGTGCCAGTTCCAATTCCACCACCACCACCCGTCCTCGCCGAGCCTCAGAATTCCCGTCGCAGCGCCAACTTGGGACCGCCGCCGTCCTCTAGAAGAGGCGCGTCGTCCTTTTATTCAACGCAGTCATATGTGGAACCTATCCCCGAAGAGGCCTCGCAAATCTCTAGGTCTCATGAGTCTTATGCTTCTAGTATGGCGATACCAGATGACTTTGAAGATGATTTGGCTTCGACCCCGGGTTATGAGACCGATGAACAGATGACCCCGAGAGGCTTTGGAAGACCGGGTTTTGTCGTTACCGATGCCACGGATTCCAACGCGAGTTTCCAGTCCGTCGACTCGGACGATACAGCGAGAATACCCATCGCCAACCCATTTCTTGGAGACGACGAAGCTGAAGTCGTAACTGCGCAAAGAGCCTACCTCACAACCGCCACAATCAACCGTCCCATGGCCTCACCAAGTCTCTCCGCCACCGGCTACCCCGAAGGTATCGAGCGAAGCGCACAACTGGTTACCCCAGATCACATCCGTCAATCTCTCATGGCCGCTGCCGAGACGAACCCAGAGTTCATGTCTCCCATTAGTAACTCTAGTCCCCGGGAGTACAGTCGTTTTTCCGCCATCAGACGTCCACCAACTCTCGATATCGACGCTGCAAACAGTAGACAAAGTACCACTACCCTCCCAGATATGATTCGTCGCGCTACTAGATTAGCCGTTCTCATTGACAAGGGGAAGAGACCTGGTAGTAGTACGGGCGATCAAGAGTTCATGTTCACCAATGCGCTTCCTAACCGTGGATCCGCTTTCAGTAAGTACCACGACATGGAATTACTACTTTGGGATATCCCACTAACTTGTTATAGCTAATGGCCGCCAATCTGGTTTATCCGATATGCTGGCTGCTTTCCCACCACCTGCCGCTCAGCCATCGCCCTCACCAATTCAACCACAACCACAACGACAAAGTCGGATTCGTAGTATGATCCGGTCTCCCAACTCGTGGCCATTCCCACCAGGTCGGTCACCAAGAGGGGCCCCAGGCATGTCGCAGCTAAAGTCCCCACTCACACAAACCAACACGGGTTTCTCTGAAAAGACATCCCAACAGAAACGCGGCCGTCGGTGCTGCGGGTTGCCGTTATGGGGGTTCATCTCTCTGCTCATTCTCCTCCTTGTCCTTGCCATTGCAGCTGTAGTCGTTCCTTTGGAGTTCTTCGTTTTCAAAAAGGGCAATACAACCAGTGGTTCTGCTGATGCAGACACCGATGAGTGCCCTGATTTAGTCTGTCAAAATGGTGGTACCGTAGTTACTTTGAACGGCCAGTGTTCGTGTATTTGTATTAACGGTTTCACGGGCGATGACTGTTCCATCTCGGGAGCTGACGGATGCACCACGACAACCCTTGTGACAGCCGGGAATGCCACTGATAGTATCGCTAATGTTACTCTTGGTCTTGCAATTCCAAGGTTAATCGCGGAGGCTCAGGATTCCTATGAGGTACCTCTATCCGGGACTACGATTCTTGCCCGCTTTAACGGTGGTAACTTATCCTGCATTGCGCAAAACTCTCTCGTCACCTTTGACGGGTCCGCCACACGCCTAGACGAACGGAGTTTCGAAGAGAATCTTCTTGACGCGTTTGACTATCTCTCATCCACATCCACCATAGCCCTACCAACCCCCACGCCTACGCCCACCCCCCTCGTCCCCCGCGCCGCCGTCTCCGCCGAATCCGTATCCACTGTCTCCTCCGTCCTCGTTACCACCATCGAAGTCGTCGTAACCTCCACCATCTCCGACACCTCCTTAACAACATTCACCTCCCTCATCGCCACTACCACTACTGTAACTACTACCTCTACTACAACCGTCGCCGCCTCCACCTCCACCTTCTCCGCCTCCCAAGACGCCATCGACTTCGCCCGCATCGCCGTCCTCTTCGTCCTCCAAAAAACAGACGTCACCCGTGCCTCTGCCGCACAAGCCGCCCTCGAAGACTTCTTTACTGCGGACGACACTACCATGGCTGACGCGAAGAATATTACTCTGGGCACTAACTCGTTTGTTAACCTGGTTAATTTCCAGGTTATCGTTGGTGGTGACACCCAGGGGAGTGGGAATACCACTTCTAATACCAAGAGGTCGCTTGACGATGGAGACTACTTTATCCCGTTTGAGCTGCCGGCGTCGGAAGATGATACTTCGGTGGCTACCAAGAGGGCGACACTGGAGAGACATCGGAGGAGGGTGTTTGTGTAATTTTATGACCTGTTTGTTTGTTTTGATGACTTTCTCTTCTTTTCTTCATCTTTTGGGATTTATTTTGTTGGCTTGCTTTGGTACGGTAGGGTAGTTTTGTTTTATAGCGGTACATGAAAAGTGCCCATTGTTTTTCTTTGATTAGTTTGTTTTATTTTAGCAAATATTGCATCAGACATGTTCTTGACACTTTCGTTTCCACCATCCTCATCCTCATAAAACCACGTGATATGTAAAAGACCAATCATCAATCAATTCATCGTATGCAATATACACACAGAGTATAAACCTATCAGAACCCCAAACTGCCTTCCTAAACAGCCTGTCCTAAAGACTCATCTTCAACTTCCCCCTCCATCCTCTCAATAGCCATTTCCTGCTCCCTTCTCAACTTCGCCATACTCTTCGGCCTCGTCGTTCCCCTTCCCCTCGAAGAAATCGTCCTCTCAACCAATAACTTCAACCCAAGTAAACTTTTCTGTCGTCTCATTGTTCCCGCCGTCGCAGCCGCCACTGGCGTTGATGGCCGTGAATCTTCTTGAGTGTCGCCTAGTATGAAACATGCTCCAAAGTCAACTAACCGCTTGTTACCGCCTTCTACATGCTTGGCGCGGGCATCTATAGATGGCGTTTCATTATGAGCGCCGCTGGGATCGTCACATCCTTCGAACCCGGGGAATCCGGCGCCCACGGCGTTTCCTGACTCGGCGAATGGAGATGTCTTTTTCTGGGGGGCGACGAACATGGTGCTGTTGCGACGACGGATGGAGAAGGTTCGGGTTGTGAGGGAGGTGAGTAGGGGACGGGAAGATTGTGCTACCTTTCTGGAGACAGCTTCTTGGGCTACTCCAAAGGCCTGCGCCAGAGATTTGTTTGAGTCAAATGATAGTTTTCGCATTGAGTGCGGGCTACCTCCATCTTCAACTATTGTAGACCCCTGCGACCAAGACGATACATCTGGCCCACTATCACCATCTGACACGGGAGACCCACCCTCCACAGCTACGCGACAGCCCCGGGCATTGGTGCTGCAGTCCTTGTTCTACATGACTCTGCACTCACCCTCAGCCGCCGCCTGCTGCGTATTCATGTTTGACCGGGAGATACGTTCGCGCTGTCTTGGCCCGTTCTTACCCGCCCGCTTGAGATCCTCAAGCCGTTCACGAGCCTTGGGGAAATCTTGCGCCGCTGCACGCCAGTACCAACGCTTGGCATCCTCCATGTTCGCCGGGACACCAATGCCGATCTCGGTAAAGTAGCCCATAGCATACTCTGCCTTAGCCAGACCAGCCATTGCCGCTTTGCGTGCCCAAAGGTAGGCCTCGGTATCACTCTGACCCAGCACCCCGTCCGAGCCCGTAAGGTACCAACCACTAAGCGCCAGCTCAGCCTGATGCTCCTCCTGTTGAGCAGCCTTGGAGTACCACATAATACTTTGTCTCGCATCAATTGGGCACTTCATTAACCCATATTCGAAAGCGCACCCCAAACGGAATTGTGAGAACTTGTATCCGAGCTCAGCAGCTTGCTGATACAGGGTGAAAGCGTAGCCTTCATCACGAATAATCGAGTCATTAGGTCCCGCCGTCTCATACAACAGCCCCAATTCATGCAGCGCATGTGGGTTCTCACTGTCAGCCCGTTCAGCAGCACGCTTAAGCCAACCAACCGCTTCACGAGGATCCTTAGATTGGCCCAAAAGACCCTTCAACATGATCATGCCAAATTTGTACATGGCCGGAGTGTCACCCAACATAGCCGCCCGCTTGTACCATTGAATAGCCTTGAGTGGATCGCGACGAGTACCACCGCCATCTTCATGGCCAATCTCGCAACACACCGCAGTACGATAAGCCGCAGCTCCATGGCCAAGCTTGGCAGCTGACTGGTAAAGGGTAAATGCTTCTTTGTTGTCAGGCGCACCAGACCACAAGCCACGGCCAAGGCAGTCAGCCATGAAGAACATGGCCTCTGGGTTCTGACCACCACTGGCAAGCTTCTTCAAAATCTTTTGGGCGTCAGTGAGGTAACGGTCTTTGGCGCGCGCCTTAGTCTTGAGGTCAGCGCTATGGGGGATAAGAACATCAGCAGCCTCAACCAATCTTTTACCAAGCTTCAGAGCAGAAGCCTGGTCACTTGGATTAGCCTTGATCACAGCCCGAAGTTGGTCTAGCTCTTGGGCTGTTACTGGAGCCTGGGGCTCTGTGGGATTGGCCGGGAGAGGTGCTGAGATTGACGACTGCTGTTGTGGGGCTTGTTGTTGCATAGGCATCTGTTGAGGCATCTGCTGAGGCATTGGCTGAGGGGCACCTGGCATTGGTCCACCCCCATAGTTCCTCACAGGCACCGGCTTGCTTTCAATGTTAACCATTGATCCACTCATGAGTCCGGGCCGCATGGGGACGGGATGAGCACCCGAAGCAGAACCACCAGAGTATCGGTTAGGCCCAGGTCCAGAAGCGGGGGCATAAGCCCGCATCTGTTGTCCCATAGGTTGACCCATGGGTTGACCCATTTGCTGTCCCATTGGCGGCCCCATGTTACCCTGAGGTGGTCCCATTGGAGGACCCATGTTACCCTGGGGGGGTCCCATATTGGCACCCATTGGCATCGGAGGTCCCATATTACTCTGTGGCGGCCCCATATTAGCCTGTTGGCCGCCGGCCCCTGGGAAAGGCTGGAAACCATTTGCTGTTGGCATAGGCGGAGCATCTCCCATCATATCCATCGGGTCGTTCCGTAGGTTAGGTTGTGATTTGGTGTGCTTCAGACTCATGCTAGCCGATTGTTGATGCCCGTATCCCTCTGCACCTCCTCTTGGTGGTACTGGGCCGTTACCGTAAGTTGACATAGGTGGAGGGCTAGAAATACCACCAACTCCGTTTCCTGCGTTACCAGTGCCACCAAAGCCCATTGCACTCAACTGACCACCATATTCTGGGTTACTCATACGAACACTGCCGTAATAGCTGTCAAGAGCATCATCAAACTGACCGTACCCACTCTGGTGATAACTATCAGGGCCGCCTGGAACACCGTTAGATTGTGGGCTTTGACCAGGGTACATACGCTGTGGCGAAGATCTGTTACCAGAGGCAGTTGAAGGCCTTTGAATCTGGGCACCAGCGTTCATAGGCCCGCCCATTGGTCTCCCCATCGGGCCACCCATCGGACCGCCCATTGGTCCTCTTGGCGGACCCATCGGGCCACCACGCATCGGGCCGGGACCCCCGGGACCTCCCATAGGACCGCCCATCCCCATGGTGTTCTGACGCTGTGGTGGACCCATCCCTTGTGGTCCGTAACCTGGTCCTTGCTGGTTCATTTGCGATGGCGTTGGAATCTCAGCGACAGGCAACGTCATGCTGCGAGATGGCCCAGCAATGTCGTAAGGTCCACGCTGACTATGTTCACCACCAAACCCCATGCCAGCGTTGATATCGAAGTCGATTGAACCGTTGCTTTCTTTCTTTTTATGACCAGATGCTGCCTTTGGCTTTTCACCACGTCCAAAACTGAACCCAAAACCACCACGTTTGGCAGGAGCGCTCTTTTTGTCGCCGATAGCCATGTTGTTCATCTTGGCCATGATTTCACTCTCTGCGTCGAAATCCGTTTGCCGGGATTTTCCGGGTAGAGATGGGAATGCACTACCGAATCCTCCATCGAGACCAGGACTTGGAGGTCCATCCGAAGGTGCTAACATCTGGGTTAATACAGTTTGCTCATACACTTTTTCTGGTGATTAATGAACCTACGAGCATTGTTTACGGTATTCATGGTGTTTGTTCTTTGTGGGGGGCCAAAGCCATCTGGCCTGGGGCCGGGACCAGGTCCACCACCATAACCGCCACGTCCAGGCCCACCGGCCATGCCACCGCGTGGAGGGTATTGCCCATTAGGTGGAGGTCCACCCCGCCCAGCACCGGGACCCATCATACCATTGGATGGACCTTGTTGGTAGAAACCTCCGCCATTTTGGCCGTCATTATAGTATTGATCCTGGGGTTGTTGTTGTTGTTGTTGTTGTTGTGGCTGTGGCGTTCTGTCGACTGTGTCATATTGCGACAAATCACCAAGTTCACCAAGGCCGTTCAGGCCACGCATAGCGGGGTATGCCATTTTGATAGAATAACCTCTGGTGAAGCAATGGAATATGAGGGGTATCGTTTGAGGTCGTGTTGTAGATTAAAGTAATGTAATATCAAAGGAGTAGGTTTGTTGAATACGAAAGCTCCAGAATGGAATTGTTGGCAAGGAATAGGTCAAGCCCTTGGATACGAGAAACGCATGCGATTGCGTAAGACCGGCTCAATTGTAAAGAACAACCAAAAACCCAAGAATTACCAAGGTACTATGTATAAGCTTCGAGATGTCGTGATTCCAAAACTAGCAGCAACAGGTACCAGCTGTGGTAGCTTACTTGTCTTGTGATGTGCCAAGGGAGATGCAGGTGTCGCGTGGCCAAAATAGTAGTTGTGGCCGATCCGAATGACAAGAGTCGTGAAGAAGAAACAAATGAAAGAAAGACTCTTTCACTATGGAGTCTATTTGTAAAAGAAGAATAATCTTTTTGTCTCAAGAAATCGAGGAGAAACGAGCAGGAGGGCCGTTAGTTGTTTATCGGTGTCGTTGTAGGGTCCAGGGTACCTCTAACAAGCCAACCAAGCAGGAAAACTGGGGGCAAGAACGTCCCTTTTTTAGGTGGCTTTTGATGGGAGGGTCCGTGATTCTTGGAACAAGGATTTGTAGTGGAAGACAAGGACAACTTTGCGCCGGGATGTACGACAACGTCGGATACGTGCAGTCGGGGCGTTTGATGTTGTGGATTTTGGTATCCAGTGGTGAGTTTGAGATAGTTTGGGAAGCTCATGGTTGAATTCGGGGCCGATACGGGCTTGGGTTGTCATGGCACGACTCGGGATCAAATGGCTGCCTTAACCTCGAATAGCCAATCCTAGAGACTTGACAGTCGAGTCGACCTTGCTTGTTGGGACAAAACCGCTGGCCATGGCCGCTTCGAAACACACAAGTACACGCACGCTTAGACCAACAAAACACCAAGTCCTGTGCCGTTTAAGACGGCCACGGTTACGGCGTGTTACAGGGCCCATTGATTGGCCCTATTGTCTAAGAAAGGCGGTTGTACTTCATGCACTCTGAGGCACCGGATGACAAGCCATAGGGGACCTAAAAGAATGGTACCCTGTGTATGGTGTAGCCTAGTTTGACGGGAGGGTTGATCAAACATGTTCATTGGCCCCAAATGGGGGACTTGAAGAAGATCTGAAGGGGATGAATTTAGAGTAGCATGGTGGTTTTGAAATGCATGAGAGAGGGGTAACGGCGCTAGAAACCGCGATTTCACGGCCACAGAATTCAACAGACGTGAACGCGGCTCAATCAAGTGTCACAAGGCTGATGCCACTTTTTGCCCAAAGAACTGCAGTGTATGTCGTCTTTGTCATGAACTTTTGGCATCCACTTGTGTCAGTTTCCCGTACCTGCTTAGTAGAGAGACCCAAGAATATTCAGAAAAAAAATCGAAGGATCCTTGGCCAGGGAATGTGGTGCGGGTTGACAAGGTCCCAAACGGGTAAGGGGTACTCCATTTTTTCCCAACCCTCCTTCTTGTTTCGATCGTCACTGAGACGGCAACCAAGGCTTTAGGGCGATCAATTCAGCGGCTTCCAATATAGAACAGACGACGTACCCTACGTACATATTAGACGAGAACCAACCAGTCATTTGACAAGACATGGCTGCCAAGGAATCGATACGCGTACTCATGCCGTTCGATTCCCCCACTTCACTTGTCGCATTTAGTCTGTGCAGGTGGCACAATGCCCCTTTCCCCTCCATTTACCCTCTACGCTTCTGTGAACGGATGCGCAAGCCAACGATTTTATCACGTTTCGTATTTTTAGGAGTAGATGCAACCCACCGGATCTACTTTGGGAGGTCCTGTCTTGACGTCAATTGGTCCGGTGATATTGTGTCTGGACATGTGTTTTATTAGCGTGGATCTATCAACTAACTCGATTAACAAGTGGCAACATGTCACACTCAGGAACGAGGTCAATATCTACCCTGGAAAAGTATAGCTCGGTATTTAGTCTTACAATGTCTCAGTCTCACGATAAAGAAAGTTACACCAATTCGATGCTATCAGGGACGTTCCGAGGGAGGATCACTTCACATTTAAGTTTTATGGCAAACGTAGTGCGATAGGCGCCACTTTTGATACTAGGACAAACTTGTCATGTTTGTACCCCAAGATTGTTCATGATTAAAAGTAACTAGCTCACTTTTGAGTCAAGTTAGTAACGACTGTGACTCAGGAACAGAAACATTTACTATAACCTATTACAAGCAGACTATTTTTGTAAGCTAAAGTTCCAATTCATTGCCACATGAGTCCTGAACAAGCTCAAATTTCTGTGTGACATCATCGCTCACTTAACCCTAGTTTAGGGTGGTATCACAACACACCGCCTTCCATATTAGGCAAAACGAATCAATTTTGTTGCATTTCTAACCCTCCAATATGACTTCATAGGTTGGAAAGTGGATGTTGGTAAGCTTTGTTGAGACTACAGCCTCCTATCCATTTCTCGAAATTACTATCTACATTTGACAAACATGGCCGCCAAGAAACCCGTTAACTGGAAGCTGTGGGCCAAGGTCCTTACGGCGTGAGTATTCCCACTTTTTGCTCATCATCACAAGAAACAGCAATCCTACTTTGAATTTAAGCAGTCACTAACAAATATCACAGTGGTGCTACTATCAGTGTCGGTGGTCCGGCTTTGACCGTCTACTTGTCACCTACTGAGGAGGAACTCTTCGAGCGGTACAACCCAGAACTCCAGAAGCGCAGTTTGGCCGAACGTCATACCCGTCAACAAGAGTTTGACGATTTTGTTGGTCGTCTGAAGACCTACTCCAAGTCTGACAAGTCCAGTGAGTTTGATTTCATCAGGATGCTGGTAAATCGGGGTATACTAACCACGTTACATAGTCTTTGTCGTCATGGAGGAGGAAGAGAAGTTACGAAAGGTTCGGGCCCTCCAAAAGATACAGTTTGACAAAGCGGCTGTTGAGGCGCGAAAGGACGCCATGCGTAAGGAGGCTGGTTTGGACAAGTAGATACCCGACTTTGTTGGGAAGGAGACGATGTGTTTGTACGATTATGTGTGTTTACTGTTAGATTTTGGTATAATGTACCCGGAAAGATTCCCGGGGCATTGGCGTTATAGGTGTACAATCTTTATGTTCATTCTGATTTGGTTTGATACTCTTTTAACTGATAGTCTGGCTGATGAATCTGACTATTAACTCATGTTCATGCCCGACGTCGTCCTATATCTGGGTGTCGCGAGTAGTAGGGTTAGTCAATATGGGTTACCGGAAGATCTCTGGATATTCAACACGTGATACCCCTCATATATCAACACATTTATGACCCTGGCTTGAGCTACCCCTCTATGAACAAAAATGGCTGTCCTGCGCACACAAATGGAATTAGCGTCAACGTCCAGCTCCTTCGTTGTCACCACGCAGCGACAGTTGCAAATTTGAAAAATATAGTAAGGGTTACGTCTTTGCTCCACATTGTTGTCAAGCTCTGACTCTAGAACTGGAGCCAGTCAACAAGGAGCTGATATTCCATCATCCCACCATTCATCTTGATTCTGCTCCCTATCCACTGGAACCTTTGGTAAGTTGTCCCCAATTGCACTATCTAGACCCCGTGAAACTTATTTGGTGAACTACCCAAATTGTAGTTTCGAGACAACCAAAGCTACTAAGAATATGACGGACACAACATGGAAGAACTTGCCATACTGTTGTATCTTCAACATTGATAATACCTGTAATTGGAGTATTCAATAATGAAAAGCGGTTTACTGTTGGGTTTCCATAGGGCCTCCATCTCTGTAGCTTGCCTATAAACCCGCTAAATCGATGTCCCTCCGGCCTGTTCAATAACCCTGAGAATTAGTACTGACGTCGGTTTTCTCGTGGGAACTCGTGCAGCCATTTTTTTCCTTCCTTTAATTTCCTCTCTAAACCACACAATAGCCAACATGTCTGACATTCAGGAGCGTCTCAAGAAGCTAGGTGCCACCGCCAGCACTGGTAAGTAAATCTATGTATACTGAGAGAATGTGACTTCGTCATTCCGTCGTTTTGACTAGAAATGGTCTTGATGGTGGGAGAGACGTCGGAACATTGCCGGTACCTGTTATTACACTCAGTACAGTTGAAGATTTTGGGCACGTTGACTAACTGTCATGTTTGTTAGGGTATGTATCTACTTTCTCCATCACATCACAAAACGCCTCACTGTTGTGAGAAAACGGAACCGGAATCATGTCATCTATATCGTCGACACGTCTCCATTACTAGCCTGGAGTCACCATCGCCCATATAGTCGTTACACACATCACCGAATTTTCTTGCCCCTCCCGATGGTCTGCAACCCCACCGACCCCTCCTCACCACACCCCGGCAACCAGTTACTAGCGAAAAGCGGACTAAATAACGCCAAGATGAATGACACCGCGACCGTTCAACACACAGCGTTTCGATTTTGTTTTTCGTTTCTGAACCCAATCTGACCATGACTGCACCAATATAGTGGCAGAGGTGCCCCCCGCCGTGCCGCCAAGCGTGCCCCCGCCCGCTCTGCTGCCGATGACCACAAGCTTCAGGCTGCCCTCAAGAAGCTGAACACCCAGCCCATCCCCGCCATCGAGGAGGTCAACATGTTCAAGGCTGACGGCAACGTCATCCACTTCACCCAGCCCCGCGGTATGTTATATATGAATTCAAGCGGTCATGTTGGAGTTCGGAATCTGGGAACTTGTTGGGATTGGTAGCGATGTCATCATTATGTGCTTGATATTGTGCTTTTACCACAAGGGGTAGCATGGCCAATGCAGCCATACGCCCAATCACCAAGCTTCCACGCCCAACATTGAACTGCCTCCAGCTTCAAGTTATACTCTTACTAACAACCACCCAGTTCACGCCGCTGTCCCCTCCAACACCTTCGCCATCTACGGTAAGGGTGAGGACAAGGAGCTCACCGACCTGGTTCCCGGTATCCTGAACCAGCTCGGCCCCGACTCCCTGGCTTCTCTCCGCAAGCTCGCCGAGAGCTACCAGAAGATGCAGGCCGCTAAGGGCGAGGAGGAGGGTGAGGAGGAGGATGACATCCCCGAGCTTGTCGAGGGCGAGAACTTTGAGAAGGCCGAGGAGAAGGCTGAGGAGAAGGCCGAGGAGGTCGCCGAGGAGAAGGCTGAGGAGAAGGCCGAGTAAGCCCGCGATCGTATCTATATTTTCGATTGATGAATTAAAAAATACAAAAGGCATACTCTAATTAATAACTGCATTACGACTATATCACCCATATGATTGGTGCCCTTTCTATGGGACTATGACAACCTGTGGATAGTCCATGGTGAAATCGCCATCTCCGTTATTCGGGAGCCACCCGGTCAAACTTAGCTGTTTGACGTCTTGAAGCACCTTTCTGCGGTTCTCTAAGGCCCCAATTCCCTTGACGTCAGAATACCCAATGATGGCCAGTTTTATCAAGACGTCTGTTGGAAGTCTGTCACACTTGCTTGCAATACCAATGACCCGCTCTAGCATCTTTCTTCTAGAAAGTACCGAAGCGGCCTTAACATCACCAGCTTTCCTCCCCAAGATATACCCACCCAATGTGCGTTCATCAACCCCCATAGCTGTCCATGTAACACTCATATTACAAGCAGCAATAGCCTCAGACTTCTCACTAACAGCCGTCCGCGAGTACGGAAACTCTAAATTCGTCCCGTGGAACGATAACTCATGGAAGGAATATCCACCCGGCCACAGCATATCCGTTACACTTCTCATCCGGCCATCCCTAGAGAAACATCTCTTTAATCCGGTCTCTGACATGCGGTTATAGGGCATGACTAGAGATTTCAGGTAGGCGTTTTCCGGAGATATTAATAGGGCTGTTGACCAGGAGAGAAAAGAGGAGCATTGTCGGAGGGCGATCTTGTCGGAACAGGACTTGGATAGTGAGATTGGTGCATCCCCGCGGCCTGGTTTCCGCCGTACACTCCCGAGATTGTTGAAGCCTTCGCGGCCGAGAAGAGTGTTGGGGGATGTAGGGTTAGGGTGGTGATCCCAGGGTGTTGCGTCGTCTTGGGCGTCCATTATGAGTTCCATGCTGCAGTCTCCGCCTGGGGGTTGTTAGTGGAGGGTGGAAGGGGCTGGATGGGAAGGTATGAACGTACATGGGGCTTCGGAACAGTACATGTGGAAGTCTACACCGTCGCGGATCTGAAATGGTTGTGGTTTACCATTGACGTGTTCAACGTACTCGGAGGTATAGGTATCTCCAAGACACCTCTCACATTCACTTTGGAGGAACAGATTCAACGCCCGCAAGGTAACAATCTCGGCATGCCAATCATGGATAGCAATTCCTTTAGCTTGTGATAGCTTAGATGCGGGCAGACATTTCATCCCGGTACTAATGAGTCCAGCTTGTTAGTGGCTGTAACGTGGTGTAGGATACCATCTAATGAGACGGCAGTTTACGTACCCAAAGGCCAAGCACTTGAACGAATTACCGCTTTGGGCAACGATACCACTACAAGGAACCCATTCCCGGGTGCCATTGCTGCGAACAATGGGTTTGCGAGCGGGTGATAACTTGTCAAACTCGGTGAGAACACATTGTGCAACCGAATCTCCAATAGAAGTATCCATAATGATAACAATATACAAAAGCTATGCCTGATCGACAAATGACGTGTCGGTAGGCAAATTGTATAAACCACTCTGATAGTAATACAACATGCACACTCTTACAACTACCGACGACTACCGAATTTGGCATGTAAATCCAACCCGACGTCAAAGTGACAATCTAGCCCCACAGAACCGCATACAGTTATACAGTGATACAAACAGGGGGTAATCATGGGGCTTTCGCAGCCCCACTCTCACGTGACATTCCAAAAAGTAGAGCACCGACCTGTGGGAAAAATAAAATCCTACAGGCCCTAAAAATTTGACGAGCAGCTTACTCATCACGCACAGAAATCACGCTAAAGTGGATACTGTGCTGGTGCGAAATTGGGGAGCAGGGTGATTCACTACATCGCCCTTCCCGCAGACCTCCTCCTTTGATACTATCACCAAAATACCGAGTGTCATATCCCCCACGGTTCACCACATACAGACAACATGCGGACTTACGACGACGCCTTCTCTGGTCAGAAGATCTACCCCGGCAAGGTTCGATTTTTTTTTCTTTTTCCATATTCGATGATTCTTGCGACGGTTATTTTTTCGGGAATGTTGATGGATTTTTGGTTTGAGGAGGGCGGGATATAACGAGATGAGACGACTTGATGCACGACTGATTATCGCCAATTTTTCGAATGACGACGTTTAATTGCGTATGGCGATGAAGAGCGCGGCTGTGATGGGATTTTGCGACGGCTGGTTGACGGGATTTATGACGGGGTGCCTTGGTCCTGGGCGGTATGCCGTGATGGGTTTTTCGACTAGGGCGGGTCATGTCGAAATTCTGGCCAATTACTTCCTTGTCAAATCATCTGCTCGCACTCAACCGCACCTCCGGTCCGCGCCCCGTCACGAAGTCCACCACCACAATTCATCTCGCCTCGTTATATCCAACCCATCTCAGACGTCCTCAGCATTTTCGAAACCCCACGCATAGAATCATCACGCCAGGAGGACCTTGTAACTAACCGGCCATGTTGTGAATTATAGGGTAAGATCTTCGTCCGCGGTGACTCCAAGACTTTCCGTTTCCAGAACGGCAAGTCCGAGTCTCTGTTCCTGCAGCGCAAGAACCCCCGCCGCATCTCGTGGACCGTCCTGTACCGCCGTGCCCACCGCAAGGGTATCTCTGAGGTTCGTCATATCTGTTTTGTGGGAGGCCGATTTGGGGGATAGAATCCAGGATTCTGGCGGTTGGTGAGGATAATGGAGGTGTATCGGGGACGTTTCCGTGTTCTACAGTTCCCTCAAGCGGTGTCTGTATCACAAGCCCGACATGTCCCCTCCACATCCACCCTCACCAACCTACAACCCCCTCATCTCCCCAACCCATCCCAAATATCCACACAAAGTAACCAACCCTCTAACAACCACACAGGAGGTCGCCAAGAAGCGCTCCCGCCGCACCGTCAAGGCCCAGCGTGCCATCGTCGGTGCCTCCCTCGACGTGATCAAGGAGCGCCGCTCCATGCGCCCCGAGGCCCGCCAGGCTGCCCGTGCCACCGCCATCAAGGAGTCTAAGGACAAGAAGGCCGCTGCCGCCGCCACCAAGAAGGCTAACAAGGCTAAGAACGTCGGCTCCATCCAGAGCAAGCAGGGTGCCAAGGGTGCTCCCGTCAAGGGTGCCTCGAAGGCCCGCTTCTAAACAGTTTGATGTCTAGGTGAAGTGTTGTTTCGTTGTTTCTCGGTTATCTTTTTCCCCAATGCCATGCCATGGGCTTTTTCTTTGGTTCTCGGCTTCGGGGGAGAGATGGTGGGGAGATGATGAGGATGCTTTATCTCGGATGTGATTCTTTTTAGAAGTTGCTTTTCGCGGATGTGTAGGGAAGAAACAAAAAGGGAATTAATTCTTGGGAAATGAACTGATGCATTTTTGTTGCTTGAGAATAAAAAAAATTGGATAAAAGGAACCGGTTCTTGTTTTTTTTTTTGTATTTCTTTTTGGAGGGAAAAATTCCATTTCTTATCTTGTCACTGGTTGGAGTTTTTTACTTGGTTTTGTGTATAGTGTTATGTGATCTCTTGTCAGAGAGCACGGAAACATGAAGAGTTTACAGTACTTTGGTCGGAGTATCTGGTTCGTGATGCTAGTGAATGACGTCTTCAAGATGATGGGATGGGAGTTTTCAACAATGAAGTCGATGTAACCCTACCATTGACCACGTGTAGTGGCGACTAAGAGGCTCAACTGTCAGGCAACGTACCAGCTCGGCTGACCCGACTTAAAGCCGTATCATGTCATTATCTAGGTTGAATAACACAATACACTCCACCAATCACATCACATTGCGCCATTATCAGTATCATATTTTGGGAATTTGTTAAATTGATCACTAAACGACTTCCGCCATTTGTGAATTGTTGTCATTACATCATATCAAAGGGTATGGAAAAGGCGAAATGTGATGTACAGTCAGTAAAGCATAAGCAATTTACGACAGAGCAGCGAGGACACCGTCAGCGCCAGAGTTGGCAATGGAGGTCTTGCCGTGGTCCTGGGCAGCGTAGACGACCTTGCCGTTGTCAATGATGACGGCGAAGCGGCCAGTGCGGGGGGGAGTGGCCCAGCCGATGGTCTGCGACCACTTGGCGTCGAGGTCAGACATGAAGAGCTATTAAGAAAGAATAGGTTAGTTGGGGGGTCGTTGAGAAAAGTGGGGGTGTAGAGGGAAGAAGCTTACGATGGAGTCATCGGTGATGTTGTTGGCCTTGCCCCAGCCGGACATGACGAACTCATCGTTGTAGGAGATGAAGATGATCTTGTCAACACCCTTGGCCTTGATCTCGGCACCCTTCTCGATGTAAGAAGGCAGGTGGTTGGCGGAGCAGGTGGGGGTGAAGGCACCGGGGATGGCAACAATGACAATCTTCTTGTCCTTGGCGTCTATGGAGAGTAACCGTTAGTATTATGTTGATGTTGGTGGAGTTGGAGAGAAAATCGACGTACCCTTGGACAAATCGTACTTGATGGGGATACCGCAGATGCGGACAGAGGAGGACTCGGGTGCGGGGGGAATCCAGCCGAAGGTGACGCCCTCGGGGAAGTCCTGGCCAACCTGAAGTTCAGACATTGTGTATATGTGTGTGTTGAAAAGTGAAGAAAAGGGTATGTAAAGAGTTGCAAGAAGCGATGTAGAAGAAAAAGAAGAAGAACAAGAAAGTGAAAAACGGCGGGGATTCGTTGCCCCTTTGTACTCGGCGCAGGTCCCTACGGATGAGAGGGGTTACCGCATGGCTAGTTGCTTAATCATACATAGTATACATACACACATACATACGTAAGTGGTAACGGACCCAGCTTTGTCAATCTGTCTGGAAAGCTTACCGAGAAAGGTGGGGCAGGAGGTGGGGTGGGGTGTGTAGATACCGTCTGAATGTGGCAGGAGTGAATGGTGAAGAAGTAACGATTTGCGCTGGATGGGGCGAGAAAGACCGTGACCTGGCGGGGGATATGGCGGTTTACGTTTGGAGATGATTATAGAGAAACATAGTCCAGGGGATTCACATGCATCAGGGGCGTGGATGTTGAGGCGAACGGGTGGGTTGACATCTGGCAGTGATGCCATTAATGCCTTTGAAGAGGGGGTAACCAAGAGGTCTAAACGCCTAAAGCGAGACAGTGTGTTTGGCATCAGAAAAGTCTGTATGGAAACTACAGACCGTGGCTGGCGGTTATTTGCTTGGTTTTCTTGACAAAGTATACACGAAATCACGGGTTACCTGCTCCGTTGAGTTGATTTTCCACGGCGAGTTCAGAGACAGGGATATCGGTCCTTGTTGAGAGGGGCAAAGGTCAAGCTATCGGTTGAGGGGCCGAGATAGCGGGGCTCAGGCCTAACTTGGAGGGGCATTGAACTTTGCTACAGGGGACACATGTAGGCAGGCATTGAAACAAGCTGGAGAAGGGTCCATCAACCAGTAGTCGCTACAAGTTTCCAGCAAGTTCCTGCACCCTCTCAATTCCATCTCATAGTAAGGCGAATTTAGCCACCCACTCCTGGCCCTGAAAAATAGCTCGGACAGAGCCTCCTTTACTACCTACCCCAAGGCAAGGAGTCAAGAATTTCAACCTCAGGCACTTGATCTGATAAGCAAGACTAAGCTATGTACAAACGACCTAAAGTGGCCTGTACAGAGACCTAGTCAGATAAAAGGCCGCGCGTCGGCCCTCGGAAGAAGACAGGGCGGTAGGATGGTGAAGACATGGGCGTAGTGGGCGGGGTCAATGAGACGGATGGCTGTCTTGCTGGCTGCTGGGTGTTGGCGGATGCGCGATGGCGGATGGACAAGCGCTTGGGTGTGTTGATTCTAGATGTTTCTACATTTGTTGGGTACAGAGATGATGAATCCCCTGCATGTATTCCCATGACAGACGAGAAAAAGCACATCGAAACAAAAGGACGAATCCTCTACATACTGTACATACGTCCTTTTTAAACGCCCCATATGCTGCCGAACTAACCGAATTTTTCACGCCCTCTACCCTGATGTCCTTCTCATGACCGTAAGCCCGCCAGGCCACTAAGGTTGCACTGTCCATCCTTCCTCGGTTCGTCAGCCGTGAGAAACCAGGGCACCCTACATACTCGGACATCCGACTTTGAGTGATTTGTCACGGTTTTGGGAGGCGCCGATGAGATCCGAGTGGTGTTTTGGGAATAAGGAGATTCTAGGAGAGAGGGGGGG
>NETU01000597.1:152515-175589 GCA_003032515.1 Huntiella decipiens
TGAAAGATCTCTATCACGACTAAGTTAGTCTATCGCGAACTATGCATACTATTTGGAACTGTAAGAGGTACGTACGAAGAATAAATTCACCTGAGGTGACCATTTAACTCAAATCAAGAACATCACGTCTATCTAGATATACGGTGAGAATATATTCCAGATAGCGACGTCAAAGGAACCCGACAGTGGGTGGACGGGACATCTGAGATGACGCCGCCGGAGAAGTAAGAAGGGGATGATTTCAATTTGGGCGGGAAGTATGGAGTTTTTATTTACAATTGGGAGCTTGCTTTAGGAGGAAGATTTATGGCTGGCTGCATAGTGGCTGCCTATGGTGTTCCCAGTGAAGAGTGTTACCGTTCGTTTTTGTTGCTCGGTGAGTGAGGAAGTTGGCCATTCGGAGGTCGTGTTCACATGTGTGGCGTCTTGTTGGCGTTTTTAGGGGGGGAGGGTTGTATTTTGGATGGTCAGACTCCCGCATGATGTAACGTCGTTAGGCTTCACTTGTCACATGGTGTGTCTTATATCTGGTGTAGCACGAGGGTAGGTCGGCGTCTGGTGCGGTTGGTATACAAGGTACAAGGGTGGTTGAATGAAGTAATGGTTGGTATATATGACATAGAGATATAAGTGATATAGATGGTAGGTAACTATAGCACCTAGTTCATTTAACAACGGGTTTTGTAGTTATGTGGGTATCTTCTTTTCTGGTAACATGCACTGGTTATCGCCAAAATGTTGAATCACCATCACGCGTTTCCATACACGACATCATTCCCGACTGACATAATTCAGTGAAGTCCAAAGACCCACTCTTACTTTTGAGTGTCCTTTGAGAAACCCCATGACATCATTTTGAGATGCATGGATGTCTTCCCACGAGTGAAAGAAGTCTCAAGTCTTCAAAATGTTTGGTTTAGACATTCCCGCATGAACATAAAGAACAGTTTAGGGCTAGCCGAATGTTTCGACTAGTATATGGCATGAGCTGGGTTCAATACCGCGGTTGAACTGATCCCTCTGTAGAGTATACGGCGTATTATAGATCAGCGTTTTCATCAGCTTATCGAGACATATTCCTAACTGGCTTTATGGTCTTCTTGGGCTATGAGACTCTTCAAACATAGAAATCAAGTATCCAGAAGATATCACGTTCAACTTGACCTTGGAACCATCAACATTGGTCCCAATCACAGGTTCAAAAGGAGACAAAAAGTTTATGGGGTCACTTCGTAGAGTGATACCCCCTGTGGTACGGTTTGTTATATTATAGAACGTCATGAATTATCACAAACCATGAATGATTCAACTAATTTAACGTTCCATGTCCAAATTATAGTGCGGGGCAACACTGTAGGTTTTGGAGAACCATCGACGCGACCTGGGGCAATTATATTCGAAACTGTGGATACAGTCCACGCCAGCCCGCGATGTCAACCCTTATGGCAAAGTAGGGGACTTTCTACAGCGAGTTAGTAACCAATGACCTCCAAGAAATGAAATACAAATACGTACGAAAGAGAAATTCACCTGTGGTGAGAATCAATCATGTCAAATGACAACACGGCTAGCCAAACAAGCGTACGCAGCATCTCGTTTGGGTAGAGCGTGGAAAGGAGCCTACAGCCTCCGGACGACACATCCACGTGATGTTGCCGCCGAAGAAGGAAGAAGTAAATTTGGTAAAGAATGGGCGGGACGCGCAAGGTTTTATACCTCATGGGGCTAGTCGTTATCGATACTGAGGATAAAGAGCTTAGGCTATGTGCTTGGTGGCGTGAAGACTAGCCCTGGTTGACATGTCTTGACGTGATGAGTATGGTACCAAACAATTGACGGCAAGCTTGATAATGAGTTTACTAAGAAAATATGCTTATTTTTGAATTAGTTACCGTTGTATTTGAGGTGGAATGATTCAGAATCCTTTTTGACAGAATCCGCTGTATGGACACTAGGGGTGTCACTTGGTATAAGCATAGACCTAAAATGATCAATCCACCATGTTGAAGTTGTGAAAATCGATCAGGATCCTTCAGTGTATCTTCTAACTCATACAATACATGTACACTCGGGTATAACGTCTCAAAGGCAACATCTATTACCAAATATACATCGTTGAATTTGTATTTCCAATCCCCCTACCCATGCCTCCGAAAGATTTCAAGAAATTCTCGGATCTATCCCACATGACCCATTAAGATCCGACTGACAAAAGAACGGGTAAATGTGGACCTAAAGGTGTGGAAAACTCGAGGTAATACGGTCCTTTTATGAAACATTTGGACGATAGAAACGAGAGTCTACTTCTTGCTTGACTGTATAGTCTCTTCACGAAAGCATTAGCTTGTTGGGTACATGTGTAGTAGAGCTTAGGTTCGCCCGCATATCGTGTGATCAACGCCTCACGATGTAGTGTAGCAGGGCATATTGATGGTTCGGCAACTTTATGTTAACAATCACTGTGTAACTTCTAGAGGGGTAAAACATCTAATGCGTTGTCAAAACCAGCTTCTGTTTGTTTACGTGGTCAAGCAACATTCTATTTCATTCCATCAGCCTGGTACAGGTATAGCTTCAAGCCGTGAATATCGTTGCTACCCGCCCGCCATTCAGCTGATTTAATCCGGCTTGACAATGTCTTCCAATAGGGTTAGATTTTGTCGACACAGCATATTGGTGCCACATGTAAATTGGAGAAGAATCGCCTCAAGCACACAATAAAGCTTGATTGCTTTATTTGACCCAATCATCTGCCATGTACAACACATCCACAAGCCCCAAAACTGCCATTGTGAATACCCTCATGCAGTCAACGTAGAACAGCTATCGTCAGCTCCATTTTTCCACCCCAAGCTCATGATCCGAGACCAGGATACCCCTGTCACTCAACATTCGGCAACCTTATCGATATTACCGATAAGGGGCTATACCCCACATCAGGCGCCTTCTTGCGGGGTATAAGTATCAGCTATGCTGCCCATCATTCTGTCTCTCTTCCCTTTTAGCTCTTTGTCGAGGACGGCGGCCGGGTCGGGACGGCGTCCTCGTCCATTGGAAAGCGTGTCTCACGCCGAGTTTCTACCACGGGGGCTGTGTCCGGGCCTCCCGTTGTGGATGTGTCGTCGACTGATTTGAAGACTTGTGGTCACCTCAGGTGACGTTATCTTTCGTGAGTAAATCCCAATGGTATCCCGATGCCAAACTCATTAACTAACAGTTATAGTATCAATTCCATTAGTGCATATGGAACGACGTCACAAACAAACTTGTACTGAGATCGTGGATCCATAAAATATAACGAAAGGGGGGCCAAAACATCTTTCGAACGTGCGGGCGCGCAGGTAAACAACCAGAACGAGGGGAACGCGGAAATAAATAGGTCATTCATGGTTTGGGATGATCTATAGCATTCTTCAATATAACAAACTGTACCACAGGGGGTATCGCTCTACGTAGCGACCTCATAAATCTTCTTGTCCATATTGGTTGTGATTTGTTTCTATGTGTTCTTTGTTCGACGAGGAATATCGTCAATGTCAAGCTTCCAGTGACTGCATGAGTAATTATCAATTTGAACATGACTAGTGTGATACTGGTATCCAAGCACGCGTCAGAATGACATCTACTGGCAACACCATTTTAGTACATACATACGTTCCTCCGACTCAAACCCCAGCAACCCGCGCTACGAACTGACATTGTCACACCTGCCACACCATAGGTTTGGGATTCTATTCGTGTTACAAGGTACAAGATTAGAAGCACCGTGTATGTACATATGTACTATACGTGACGATACAGAAATTCTATTACTCGTGAGGGAAATAAGACCAGCTATCTAACAGAACAGATCACCGTTGATATCTCGACTAATATACATGACTTGACTTTGGTGTGTTGGCAGAGTTGTTTATTCTGCAACGATGCGCTCGCGTACATCCACCCAGTAAACCACCTCACCGTCCTCCATTGAAGTATTACTCACAACTCGCCATTTGTGAAATATCTCAAAGAACAACAGAGTTATGACCATAGAACGAAAGAAATCTCGCCTTCCAAAACATGCTCATATCCTGTGTTCCCTCCCAAAATGGCCGAAACCACCCCACAAACATAAAAATCACAATCACATCGGGCAAAACAATATTTATAGGGTCACTACGTAGAGTGATACCCCCTGTGGTACAGTCTGTTATATTATAAAACATCATGGGCCACCACAAACCATGAATGGCCCATTCCTTGATGACGTTCTATGTATTGCGCTCGCGGCGGCTTCTGCTTCTTGTCGTGTTGAGTTGTCGCCCTATCCCGGTCTTAAGTGGATATTCTCTCGGGCTTCTGCTCAGTCGTTTGCGAATTTGGAATTCGCGGGTGTTTGTTTTGTTGTTTGTTTTGTTATTTGCTTTGTTGTTTGCTTTGTTGTTTGTTTGTGTTTCCTCTGTTTTCCTCTCCCCCTCTTTGATTTTCCCAGTTTTTTGCATCTTGGTTCTATTTAATGCGTACTGTATATCGCTCAATAGAATGAAGGCAAAAAAAGGGAAAAGGGGGTCGTAAGTTCAAGTCGGGTTATCCGTAATGTCCACACATTCAGCTAAGAATGGGACCCTACAGTTAATGTTAGAATTGATTGATAAAAGTATAAGCAAAGACCCGTATATACGTACGATATATCCACCTGAGGTGAAACAATCAGACCAAGAGACATCACGACTACCACAAGCCATGTGTAGAGCCTATGACCAGTGGTAGAAACGCGACAGGAAACTAACGGTAGGTGGACGGGACATCACCGATGCCTCCGCCGAAAGATTAAAACAAAAGAAAGATGGAAGCCAGGGGGCAACGTGGGTTTTTATATATTTTGTCCCACTCGGACGATAAGGAAAGTGGATACTTGGCCTTTATCGTGGTCATGGCCGATTTTATGCATGTGTATGGGTACCTTAGCGTTGCATTTAAGGAATGCATATCCTGACATGGGATATATGACGTCATTATATGTGTCTGGTGATCTATACACGCATTGCTACCTTGCCTTTCTTGCGGGTCTCTTGTAGCCTGTTGATGTCAATCGAAACCTCCTCTGAGCCGTTTCTGATGAATTCAGGCCATGTTGTTCAGCTATTCACAATGTTTGTCCGCCTTTTTGTTCGTAAAGAAGTCTATGTGTTAACGGCGTGGTGAGCTGGGTTACTATTATGGAGACGAGAGACGAATGTACACACACATACCTAGGAATAACAAGATCTCTTTGAGATGACCGTTATGTTCTTGTCGAGGTGTGCAGGTTACCTATACACAGTGGGGAGCACAATGTGTGTATCAGGAAGTTATCACCATGACATTCACGCGTCAAATAACTAGCACACAGGCTGGATCTCTTGAACCCCTCTGCAACGAGTGGACCTGGAATGACTCCAAGCATGCACATACATACGATGAGCACCTGATTATACATCCCAATGCCATTGAAACTCCAGGTCAATTACCTATCTAGGCCAGCCAACATAAGCGCTTAACACTCAGTCATACTTACGCTGCAACAACACTGAAAAACCTTTGGGCCTCCCCACGATACTCCTCTGTTGCTGCAGCAATCTTCCTAATCAAAGCCCCCTTGGCAATTGACTCTCCCCGCCTTGCCAAGTTTCCAACTGCCTTCCAAGCACCCTCCGCCATCACCAGCGCCTTCCCCGCTTCAACAAGGCAATGATTTCTTGTCACCGTAACACCCGCCGAGCGTCCTGCAAGGCCAACGTATGAATCCGCCATGACATCACACAGCTCGCCTACTACAGCTTGGTCCCTGAGCTCCATGGCCCGCGGTGTGACGGCTGTAAGCAAAGTTAACGCGGCTGTGAATTCACCGAGGGCATTGAGTATGTATCCCAAGTGACTCGTTGCTAGTGCTAACATCCCAATATGACGTCCGTTCAAGGCCAAAATTGTCGCACGAACAACAATAGTGAACGCGCGAAGAGGCTTCTGGCATTTCTTGAATACATCTGCTTTAAGAAGCAGAAGGCGGACATGCTGAGTGAAATCGTAAGTCCCTTGGTCAAGATCCCGAATGCTAGACTCAATTAGGGCGAGGGCTTCGGTGTGCTGCTTACGCATGATCAGACAACCAATTCTGATGGGCGTCACAACATCGAAGGCACTTGTCGGCGTTTTAACTTGCCGCAACTCGTCAATCAGTAGCTCGGCGTCTTCGAGCTTCCCTGCCTTAACCATCTGATGTGCCCGCAATCTCGCCCGGGTATGGGCGATCTGGTCAAGGTTGGCAGGAAACAGAACTGGATACTGATTCACCAAATCATCCAGAACTGAAAACGCCTTTTGTATCCGGCCATCCAGGTAATAAGACCAAGCCAAGTACTGAGCGACCTCAACAGCAGCCTTCAGGTCACATTTCACAAGTGATGAATGCATGAAGATTTCGGCTTCTAAGATGCACAAAGTCCCAAGTCCCATGTGACTCCACACTTGCCAATTACAACTCGCGACATCTCCCAAGAGACTGTTCACTCCGTATGTTCCGAGCAAACAAGAAGCACGAATGATCGACTCCCAAACAGTCGCAAGACTATCTCCCATACGTAACCCCTGTACAGCCTCCATCACATAGGTGGCGGTCAACAGCGGGACCATATGAGTCTGTGTAGTCTTATCCTTGAGATAAGAGAACGTATCATGAGCATTGGCGAGCATAGATGAATCGTCAATGCCGTTCATCAGTTTGGGGAATTGCAATCCAAAATTGAAAATCCACATTAAACAAAAATTGAGGGTTGAGCTGTCTCCGTTTTCACGGGCTGTCGAAATAGCCTCCAGCATTGCTGTCAATGCTTCGCCATAGCATCCAAACTCGAACTTCAAGGTTGCTAGTGTCATTAAAGATATCTGGTATGTCTTTCGGTCGTTGTTTCCGGTGCTGGCGTCGAAAAACCGATGCAGCTGGTCAAATGCCGCTGTCATATCGGCAGCAAAGTGTGCCTCCAAATATCTACGCCCTAGTTAGTGTGATTCTATCGAGTTCTTTGTGAACGGAGACGTACCTGAGATAGTGGATATTCGCCGGGATTGACTTGCTATCCCGAACCAAGTCCTCAAACTGCTTCCGCATTTCCAGTGGAACTCGACACCGCATTACCTCCATCCGGCTAATCTGGAAGTCAACTAGTGCAGACATGTCACTAGCACTGACAGCGATGGCATCGACTGGTGGGACCCCCTTTGACCCAATCACAGTACTTCCATATGCTGCCTCGGCTAGCAAGCGACGATCTCCGCTGCTCCATTGAGTCTCTTCATCGGCCAACACAGAATCAAAGCCAAATCGCTTTTTGTATTTTGGGTGCCGCCGATGAATTTCGGGGAAAGTGGGCTGCCTATATCTGATGAAGGCTTCCCATAGAATTCCACTTTCGTAGAAGTTCTGCTGCTGCAGCTCGATTCGACATTGCCGAACAAAAACGCCAATGGGCGAGTTTGGCTCGAGGCGAAGCTTCCGGGGTGGTCTTCCAGCACCCCCTTCGGCAACAGTTTCGGGGTCATTCTTGGTCGTCTCATCCTCCGGTTCCGACACCACCTCCTCTTCATCAAAGGAGCATGGGATACTGCATAGGTCATTCCAACCCCGAATCAACATCATCGGTCTTGAAAGGACAAACGTATGCAGAGCATTCAAATTTTCAATGGCCCAAACTCGCTTCAGGAATATATCCCAAAGATTATGGCTAGGCTGATCTGGTGAAGGCTGAGCAAACAGCTCCTTGAAGGCTGAAATTGATGCCACAATGCTGACTGTCTCTTCAATTGACCGAAGTTTTGAGGCAGCTGAACGGAATCTGCTAGTTGACAATCCATGTCGTAATGATTCAACATCAATTTGTGAAACATGGAGGGCCAAGAAATTAAGGACGTTTAAGTGCACTGAGGCTGGGATGTCGTTCTTGACATACATGTCAATGACGACAAGAAGGCCGATCTTGGCTGGAGTGAGGAATTGCATGATGAAATTGATGGATTGATGGATGTTTGATGAAACGCGTGAGTCTGGTTCTCTTAATAAATCATCAACAGTGCATCAAAACAATGTCGTGAGCCACAAATGTATAAAAGTTGGATGGTACTATCAAACAAGGTAAACTTCCGCGTGTTTACTAACTACCCAATTTAGATGTTGTTGACATTTGAGGATGCACCCCACTACCGGGAGAAATATGGACCTAACTGACTTGCACTCAATCGGGAAAAGTGGGCCAACTTTCAAATGGAAAGAGCCAATAGTAAGGGTTAACATAGCAACGCAAATAGGGTCTATTGCGGGTTACATCTCCTTTCCACCCTGACCAAAGTGGCGGAGCTCGGATCCCAAGCATGGGGACGATCCTCCAGCCGACGACGTCGCAGGCAGCACCGATTGTTTATCCTAACGATTTACCCGTCTCTTTCTCCGAGACACTACGCCGACGAACAACTCGACAATCCCGCCCACAATGTCGGTGAATCACACGAAGACGGACCAGGAATTGGCCATCAACATTAAAAAGGCCACCTCGAGCGAAGAAACGGCCCCGAAGCGCAAACACGTGCGTGCTTGCATCGTCTACACGTGGGACCACCGTTCATCTACCGCCTTTTGGATTGGAATAAAGGTGTAAGTTGGGGAAGAAAAGCGCACATCATTATGGCCCAAGGCTAACTCTTTTCCTTCTTTAGCCAACCCATTCTTGCTGATGAAGTCCAGACATTCAAAGCGCTCATAACTATTCACAAGGTCCTTCAGGAAGGTCACCCATCGTCGCTCCAGGAGGGTCTGGCGAACCGGGGCTGGATTGAGTCTCTTGTGCGCGGAGTTTCGGGCGGCGACGGCATCCGTGGGTATGCGCCTTTACTTCGTGAGTACGTCAGTTTCCTGCTGGCCAAGCTCCAATTCCACCAAAACCATCGCGAATTCAACGGCACCTTTGAATATGAAGAGTACATTTCGCTACGGTCAATCAACGACCCCAATGAGGGGTACGAGACCATTCTCGACCTAATGAAGCTGCAGGATCGCATCGATCAGTTCCAAAAGTTGATCTTTTCGCACTTCCGCAATGTTGGCAATAACGAATGTCGTATTTCGGCCTTGGTGCCATTGGTAGCAGAGAGTTACGGTATCTACAAGTTCTTGACCAGCATGCTGCGCGCCATGCATTCAAGTAAGTGATTATTTCCCGGGAATAACCGAAAAGTGCGCCTTCTAACGTACTTTGTTTCTCCCTGCAGCCACGGGCGAAGTCGAACTTCTTCAACCACTCCGTGAACGCTACGACGCCCAACACTACCGCCTTGCCAAGTTCTACTACGAATGTTCGAACCTCCGTTACCTTACCAGTCTTCTTTCCCTCCCCAAGCTCGCCGCTGATCCGCCAAGCCTGCTCGCTGAGGACGAACCCGGCGCACTCCCACCACGGCCAAAGGAGAAGACGTCGCCACCGGTACCAAGCAAGGACGAACCCGACGACATGTCGGAGTTTTGGAACAACCAGATCGACCAACAGAATCGCGAATACGAAGAACAACAGCGCCAGTTACAAGAACAGCAACAGGCTGCGATGTTGGCGCAACAACAGGCGCAGGCGCAGGCCCAACGGGATTTCGAGGAGCAACAACGCCGGTTGTTGGAACAGCAACAGAGAGAGCAGGAGGCTTTGTTGGCGCAGCAGGCGCAATGGCAGACACAGGGACGGTTGGCTGAGCTGGAGAGAGAGAACCTCACTGCTCGTGCGCAGTACGAACAGGACCAGCTTATGCTGCAGCAATTTGACGCCAGAGTCAGATCGCTTGAGAGCGAGCTTCAGGCTCTCCAGGGCTCATACGGGCAGCAAATGTCGAGCAAGGACGACCAAATCCGGGCTTTACAGGAGCAGGTCAACACATGGCGGACTAAGTACGAGGCTTTGGCTAAGCTGTACTCGCAGCTGCGCCACGAGCACTTGGATTTGTTGACCAAGTTCAAGGCAGTGCAGCTCAAGGCGGCCTCAGCGCAAGAGGCGAACGAGAAGCGCGAGAAGTTGGAGCGTGAAATCAAGACCAAGAACCTCGAGCTGGCGGACATGATCCGTGAGCGCGATCGTGCTCTTCACGACAAGGATCGGGCTTCTGGCTCGTCCAAGGATGAGGTGGAGAAGCTGCGTCGGGAGCTGCGTCTGGCCCTCGATAAAGCGGATAACCTTGAGCGCCAGAAGGGCAATGAGCTGTCTACCATGCTGTCCAAGTATAACCGCGAGATGGCGGATCTCGAGGAGGCTTTGCGCAACAAGACGCGGGCTCTCGAGGATGCGCAGGGCTCGGTGCGGGCTGGTAACTCGGATCTTGAGCTGCTTCTCCGTGACAAGGAGGAGGAACTTGAGGTGTACAAGGCCGGTATGGACCAGGCTCTTGTGGAGTTGAATGATCTCAAGATCAGCGGCGCGGGTGGTGCTAGTGATGAGATGTTTGACGAGGGTATCAAGGCGCTTGCGGAGGCAAACCAGGAGAAGATCAATGCTATCATTGACTCTGTTTTGCAGGTTGGCGTGCAGCGTGTTGATGACGCTATTTACGAGCTTGACTCGACGATGCAGGCTGGTAACCAGAATGCCTCTCCTACGTTCGTGCTGTCGCAGATGGAGAAGGCTTCTTCTTCGGCTATGGAGTTTGCCACTGCTTTCAACGGTTTCGTCGCTGATGGTCCCAACGCTGACCACGGTGATCTCATCCGTTCTATCTCGACCTTCTCTGGTGCCGTTGCTGATGTCTGCTCCAACACCAAGGGTCTTCTTCGTCTGGCTACGGACGACCGTAAGGGTGAATCTCTCCTGTCTGGTTCTCGCACTGCCGCTCACACGACGGTGCAGTTCTTCCGTAGTCTTCTCAGTTTCCGTCTTGAGGGTCTCGACCCTCTTCAGAAGACCGACGTCGTTATCAACAACAACAACGACGTGCAGATTGCGTTGCAGAAGTTGACTAAGCTGGTTGATGAGTTTGCGCCTGTTGCTAACTGGAAGGGCAAGGGCGATCTTGGAGACATCGTTGACCAGGAGTTGAACAAGGCTGCTGATGCCATTGCAGCGGCAGCGGCCAGATTGGCCAAGTTGCGGAACAAGCCTCGAGATGGCTACTCTACATATGAACTCAAGGTTCACGACTCTATCATCGCGGCGGCTAGTGCTGTTACCACGGCGATCGCGCAACTGATTAAGGCGGCTACGGCTACTCAGCAGGAAATCGTCCAGGCTGGCCGTGGTGCTTCATCAAAGACGGCTTTCTACAAGAAGAACAACCGCTGGACAGAGGGTCTTATCTCTGCTGCCAAGGCTGTCGCTTCTTCTACGAACACTCTCATTGAGACTGCCGACGGTGTCATCAGCGGTCGCAACTCCCCTGAACAGCTCATCGTTGCCTCCAACGATGTTGCGGCTTCTACGGCCCAGCTCGTTGCGGCTTCCCGCGTCAAGGCTGGATTTATGTCCAAGAGCCAGGAGGGTCTGGAGACGGCGAGTAAAGCTGTGGGTGCGGCGTGTCGGTCCCTGGTTAGACAGGTACAGGAGATCATTAAGGAGCGTAATGGAAGAGATGATGAGGCTGTTGATTACGGCAAGCTAGGTGCTCATGAGTTCAAGGTGCGGGAAATGGAACAGCAGGTGGAGATTTTACAGTTGGAAAATGCGCTGGCGGCGGCTAGACATAGACTGGGTGAGATGCGGAAGATCAGTTACCAGGAGGATTAGGCGGAGGTATGGTATAATGGTGATAGTGGGTAGGATTTGTTGGTTCTAGGGTTGCGTTTTTTTATTTGCCTTTCGTAGTGGGTATATATGTGCATACATGAGATGATTCTATAAATATTTTGTCAGGTGGTTGTCGGGCTACGCTGTATGATGGTGTGGTGGAGATCGGCTACGGCCATGTGTTGATATACCGCCAAGCTAGTCTGTCAGACTGAGTAGGGCTTGTGTACGTAGTTTTGTACGGGTTGCATGTGACCATGGCTATGTGGCAAGCAACTGTTGGTTTTCTAACAAGGGGCGACAGTTCTCTGTTTGTGGATATATCATGCGTGTTAAGGATCATTCCACACCAAAGTCCAGCGTCGTCTGTTCCAACACGAGATGGCCAGGCCAATGTTCAGAATTTGTCAACCACTCAGCTGTGGTAACCCCGACTCTGGAATCAGACAAAGATTATAGTGCCGGAAGGAGTTAAGAGCAATCCCACTGTCTCAAATAGTGACGGCTCTAGAGCATCCATGGAAGCTCCGACCTCATTGGTCCAGTCCTCGGAACACTCGTGGACTCCGTCTGTACGTCACCAGGCCAATTAACATCTCCAATCCAACACGTAGACTACACATGTCCAGTGGCAACCACAAAGACGCCTCTACGGTGTCCTCCCGTCTAACAAACGTCACTCGTCGGTCCGACTAAACCTACCATTTCAGGGCCTCTTTGTCTCCAAATGTAGCCTATCCCAGCCCGTCTTTGTCTCCATGTTAGTCTAGTCTAGCCCCACCAGTGAATGCGCCCGGTTAGAACGCCAGGGTTATCCATAAGCGAGATCCAGGCCAGGGACCAGGGCATCCGTCATGCACCGATTGGCATTCGTTCCTAGATATGGAGCACATCGGAAGTGCGAGGGTGCGGTAGTCTTGTCAAAGAAGTATAGCCGTGTTGGATCTCCAGAGACATCGGGGGTTGTTGGGATGCCAGCCTTATCGATCAAAGGATATGTATGCATCGTATGACACGACGCACCTCGCTACTGACAAAGAGGGAGGAAAGGAAACGGTAGAAAAGCCCCTGCCGCGGAAATTATCTCACCGCGCTAACTTGCCACGTTCTTTGATATCTAGAGAGACATATCTTGTTATGATAAGTTACTTTAGTTTTGTTGGACAAAGAATTACACATACCTGATGCAGTAGACGGGTTGCCACCACTTAGTAAGAGGGCGAAATCTTGTTCTTTGTTGTGCTCTGCTGGGTATGTATGCGGTTATGTGCACCGCCCTACCAAATTCTTACTCATGAATCGAGGGACAACTTGGGAACCTGCAAGGCTACGATGCGATGCGGCAATCCGACAATCATGTAACCTCGTACCCGTTCGACCGTTCGGTCGCACAGATAGAATTAACATCCGCATGTCCCATCCCGCCAACGCTTCCAAACACAACTTCCGCACTCACCTAACAACAAAAAAACTGCAAGAGACTCAAAGAACCCGCGCAATTGGCCTACGTACGGCCTCCCTAACCAAACAAGTCGCTAGAAACAGATCACGGACAAATACCCATGGTTTTCCCATCTCTTTGTCTCTGGTTTTTTTCCCCTCCCAGGTTAAACATCACTTCTCCCTCTATCACCATCACAAAACTATCACATCTCATCCTGTCGTCCCAATTGGGAAGCACCGTTGAAAGGAATTTCCGAAAACGGCAGGGATGAAATTTACCTTATTAGGGTGATTGCCTGATTAGGCCTGGCTGCTGGTTAGCCTTGGTGTTAGCGATTGAGCAAACTGTCTGTGCTGAGTGTGAGGTGTCACAACAAGGAAGACAGCGGGGAATGTCTTTGTGGAGAGAGGCTAGACGGGGATGGGGGGTAATTGAAATAGACGGTGCTGACAAGGATGTGTGTGTATATACCTATATGTTATATAAAACGTACATACATACATATGTAGATACATACATACACAGATACGTAGCTTCGGGCGGAGGTGTAATGGATGGGTGCGGGATGGCGGTGGCGGTGGCGGTGGAAGGTTTTTGGAACATCAAATCGAACAAAGTAAGATTCGGTTAACTCTCGCGGCGCGATCGAATGGTTAGACAACAGACGTGCAGGTTGGAGCGAACACATGTACATATGTATGGCAGTGTTGACTGTCAGAGTTATTAGTTATTGCGCTGTTGCATACTATAACAACTTGTAGGAGTCCACGTCAAGTCGTGGTAGCTAGACTAATACATATTCTTGTCATGAAAACCCCGTCACGAGACTGGATGTGAGCTTGAACCAGTTGCTTTATCAGAACATTAGCATAAGGATATGCTTACAACCATGGCTTCGCTACACAATGAGTGAAAGATGTTAGTTAGTTACCTTCTACTACGATGTTTGCAATATTTGGACATGCGGGGGGACATAAGATGTAGAGCTCTAAAACATGCAATCTATCACCAACGAAGAAAAGTCCCATCGGGAAGAAATATGGCACTACGTTAACCTCTGTGGGCCGTTGAATATATGTGGACCATAGGTCAGAAAGACAAAGACACGACGCCTTGTAGTCTTGTCCGAAGAGCGCAAGTTAGTATGTTGACATAGTGTCCGTAAATGACGCGAAGAAGAGCGCATATCAATCTTCACGTATGTTGAAAAAGTTGTATGAGGTCCATGATATACAACTTCACATCATAATACACAGGAGTAGTCAAGGTATACATGAGTGATGAATGGGTCACAGGATTCAGCAATGATCAGACTTTAATGTGTATATAGACAACAGTTAATAGCTTCTAAACTATGTGATAAATGCCGTGGTAACTAAAAAGTTACCCCAGACTAATTTGCATGGAAAGATCAACATCACCAACAGGTGATATATAGATAACAAAACTTCCGTGACAACGGAGGCTAAAGCTTCGAGAAAGAATAGAAGAAAATCAAAACAAAAAAAAAAACCCAAACGCCTAAAATTTCCCAACAGATGACAGACAAAACAAAAATAAAAACAGATCATGTAGCTAGCTTGCCTACCGAAACGCCAAAACCAAATCTATATAGGATACCGCCGGGACGCAGCCATAGGAGATCGCTAAAAAGCGGGGCCATGGGCATTGAACCCTTCCATTACATCGTAGATTTCATGCATTGGCATGTTGAAGATGTCTAATGGGTCGGTCACCTGAGTCGGTAGATATGCCGCTGGGAGGGGAGATGCAGGCCCAGTCAGCCAAACGTCCGCTCCTTGGGAGGACATTCTTGGCATGACAATGCTTGGTGGCGGGATTTCAGTTGGGCTGATCGTGAAAGATGAAAAAACAAAGTTTGGTTCTGGAACAACAGCGTCCATTTTCAACACCTGTCCATACGCAGCCTTGTTCCGGTTTCGTCTGGGGGGGCGT
The DNA here is from genome assembly GCA_003032515.1 of Huntiella decipiens. Taxonomy (NCBI): domain Eukaryota; kingdom Fungi; phylum Ascomycota; class Sordariomycetes; order Microascales; family Ceratocystidaceae; genus Huntiella; species Huntiella decipiens. The sequence continues at coordinate 167,681 of NETU01000597.1, forward strand.
CCTTGTACAGTGATGAGAGAGGTATTATTTTGTGCAAGCTTGGTCAACAAGGCATCGCCGTGATCGGGGAGGTAGTCGTGTACCAGACAGTAGTTGAGAAGATCCTGCTCGGTGCTGGGGATTGATGTAGAGTTGATAGTATCAAGATATCGTTGGAGGCCCGTTGGATCCTGGAAAAAAGCGAGCTCCCCTACTTCGTTACCGGTGTAGATCCAGCAGAGCTTGGCGAGGTAGGCCTCTGGAACGGGGACACCCATGATGGGAACGGCGACTTCGAGAAAATCAGAAAGCTTGGCAGTGTTCTTTCCAACAGTGTCGCGAATGAAAGAATACACACGTCCCATGAGCATCCATCGTGACTGGAAAGGGTCGCTCTTCCATAGCCGAGTGATCAAGGCTGAGATGCTCTTCTGGGGAACTTGGGTGAATATTCGTTGATAATAGGCTACTACAGGTTAGCACGAAGCCGGCAACAGTGTACAAGGTGGATTATACTTACCACGAAAGGCGATAAACCCATTCAAAGGTCTCTTGACTTTGTCGTCGCTCGCAGTACTTGAACGACTTGAGTGTGAGCTGTCTTGGCGTTGTAGCTTTGGCGAAGTGGGAGATGGTGATGGTGTGAGACCAGGAGGACTTTGTGATGGTGGCGTGCAAGGCTCAGTGTTGTTGAATACCTCGTCAGCATTGAAGTCTCCAGCCCGGATGAGGGTGCTTATTTGGTGCAAGTTTTCAACGGCAGATTTGGGGATGAGCCGTAAAATTTGTTCGTTCGAGAGATTTCGAAGTAGCTCTCTAAGATTGACGTCGTTGGTGTGTTTGGAGATGCCATGGTCGAAAGATCGCTGGGGCGAATGGATGGGGCGAGTTGGTGCCATCTTGTGGTGTAGATATGGTCTGAATGTTGCACGATGAAAACCTTCGATCTGTTGTGGGATTGAGTTTGATCAAGAATGTAATCGGATATGTGAACTGTAAATCTGTGGTGGAAATTTGTTCCTTTATGAAAGAAAGATCTAAGGCGTTTGTGTTGATGAAAGAAAGAGTATCGTAGATGGATAGAAAGGTCGGATTTGTTCAGCGCAACCAGGCGAGCACCCGCCCCACTTATTCTTTCACATCAAGCTTGGTTAAAATCACCCCTCTGCCACAGTTGTGGGGTGTGGCGTTATAGTCCACCGGGATAAATGTGGGTCTGGATTCAGCCCTCATCAATCAAATATGTTTTTTATCGAACGCACCAACACACAATTTATTGGTTTGATCGCGCAATTACCTATGTAAGTATGCACTTGGAATGTGTGTATGTATACATGTATGTATGTACATACATACATAAATGTTTTGAGAGGTTTTCCAGAAACCAGGGGCCTACAGTATCTGAGAGATTCTAGGTATGCTTGCAGAACATGAACAAACTGCTCAATCTTAACCAACAGCATGTTCACCTGTTGGTTCGGTTGTATGACGAAAGTCTCTATTTGATCGCATAGCGCCATTTGTCTGTAGTATGATCCCTTTTTATGATGAGCCTTCGGGGTCAGAGCCAAGTCTTCCATTGCAAAATGTACTTCATGCCACTTCTCATTAAATTAGTGTCAAGCTGAGCAAAAAACTTCGGGGACGCCCGTATATATTATATTGTGATGATCTACTCCATTTTTTCGACCTTGAATACCATCAAAGAGTCTGGCTGGCGGTTCATCATCTGGGGCACCAGTACATCAGGTGCATTCTCGGATTCGTGAGTGCCATTCATATCGTGAGCAAGAATGGTCTCAATCATGTTCAGTGACAGATTGCCAGTCAAGTCGCTAAGTGGGTATCGACACTGTTTTTATTGTTAGTAGTATTCTTGGTGCTATGTAGTTCAATATAAGAGCTCTACTCACAGCCTGCCCTATGCCAGAAGGCTGGGTGATAGCTAACGGAAGAAGTTGTTTCTTGATCTGCGGTTTAAGGTTAGCGCCACTGAGAAAATCAAAATAATTCCGCGAACTTACCCGAACACCACCGGGACCTCCGTTGAGATTTGGGTAATCATGCCCTGACAGCTTTGCTACCTCATCAAAAGGTAAAGGTTCGGGGACATCTCCGTCCTATCGATAGTCAGATACATGTTAGTTCAGGAACAAGATGCTACTTACATTCTCTATCAGTTCGTGTTTTCTCTGTTGGTACACGAGTCGCATCTCATCCAAAGCTTCCAAAGTCTGTACAGGGACAGCAAATGTGAGTGGGCGATCTTTGTATTCTTCCAAACGAAGATCGCCCTCGTAGAAAAAGGAATGGCCTCTGTTGCGCAAAAGCTTCTGCCATCCTGAGCCGTAGACTTGGTAGGCTGGGTGCAAATAAGGCATTGGAATCCATGAGATTGTGTTAGCGATCTCCCTTAGGCCAAGCTCTAAGTGTAGCTTTTCATCAAATTTGACAGATCTTGCCGGTCTCAATCCCAGGTCACGCCCGGGAAGCCCCTCTACTCCACGAGGCGGTGGCAAAATCTGATCCCAAGCAAACCGAACAAACACTTCGATTCCTGGATCACCGTCCGGTTCATCTTTCATCCCCGCAATACAATCGGCAGTTGTCTTGGTGCGCCACATCCAGGTCACGATCATCAGCGCGGCCACTATAACGGTAGTGCAGCTATTGGCTATTAGGGCGCCCTGTCCCTCGGGGTCCGTTTTCTCTAGCCTCATCTTCCAAAGACATGTCGTGTAGGCGATAGCACGATATCCTTGAAGTGCGACACCGGTCGTCAAGTCAAGGTCAACAATGCAAGGGGCGGCGGCAATGTGCCACGCTTTCATTAATCTTTGTATGAGATTGGGAATTGGTAGTTGAAGGTAGTGTGAAAGAGCCCTCACGGCAGTGACAGGCACTTGGTCACTGTACTCCAATATATGTACAATTGTTCGCTTGATACAATCGACTGGTTCTATGATCACATGCGTATGTTAGCGTCTCGAATATATCGTCGTTATTTTATCCCAGATACCATACCCATATTGGCCCACGGTTTACCCAAGTCATTCTGTTGCTGGCGAGGCTGTCGCTTTCGCCACAGATAATACAAATAGATTTCGTGTTGGAGATCAAGAATGTTGGAGAAATCAAGCGATAGAGGGATCTCTTGTTCCAGATGAGATGCCGGGATCTTGGTGAGCTCGGAGCTCATCGTAAGTGGGCGTATTTGTAGCCAACTGTTGTTATCGGATGCCGATAGATGGCGGTGTAGCCTATGGCACTGTTGAAAAGAAAATCAGGAAGAAATTATCGGATGCAGCGACGAGAAGTGTAAAATTCTTCTGATGATGAAAAGTTTTAGAATTGCTGTTGATGGGAAAGTGCGCGCAAAAACCTAGAAGAATGTGAAATCTTGTTTGTTACTACCAAAGTTTGAGTAGTAACCAAATACATAGTTACTCAGGCATCAATTTCTCAACACCGTATGTATGTACACTAGCAATCAGTTTCTACCAAGTTCAAAAGTTCTAAGTAATTACCCAAAATGGAAATTAAAGTTCTGCGTACATTCAACCCTACAGTAGCACAACACATCTATGGATACCTCTGCAAATGTAGGTATCGTACAATACACCCTACATTCATCCATAAACCATACGAAGTCGGACGAATTGTAACGAAGATATTCTTTCTTTTTTCTCTTGGGCTGAAATCAAGACAGTTCTCTTCTCATTTACTTGACTACAAAATCTAGAGACTTAACCTAGCGCCATGGAAAATGAACATAAAAATCGGGGGTTGTCCCTCTATATTCATCAAGACAAGTCTAGCGAAATACAAACCACGAATGCAAAGTCTGTTTATTCAAACATTGTTGTGGTAACTGAATACCTTTGTTCATCATGGTAATCCCAGAGTCCCGATCGAAACGCGCACTCGCTGCTGCAACCAAAATCACCACCCCCTCCGCCACTCCATCCCCGAAGCCCCCCATCGAGAATCTATCCACCTCGGCCCTCCCAACAGCCTCCATAGCCACGACCGGTACCCGGAAGATCAAAATCCAGGTACCCGAGCACCGCTGCAAAGCCGCCCACCCGCCTTCCACCCCCACCAATGCCTCTCCGGTCGCCGGTACTTCTCCCGCCACCCGTGCCTCTTCAGCCACTACCGCTCGTACGTCCATCCCCAAGAATAACCGAGGAGCCAAGCAACCACGTGCTGTAACGGCCCCGTCAAAGTCCGCACAGGCCCTTGAAGAACTTACTGATGCTACCCAATTCCATCGGATCCGGGGGGCGTGTGCTTCAGATTCTTATGTGCCTGAGGATGGCGAGATCATCGAGAGCCCCGGGCAGGGTCGTTTGAGGGGTGGAGCGGGGTCGTCGAAAGCCAGCACTGCAGCTGCCCAGAAGGAAAAGAAGAGTACCGGGAAAGCCAAGGAAACGAAGTCTTCGCCTAAAGGTGGTTCACCCCCAGCTACCACCTCTGCCACTAAGCCTTCCCCAGCCAGCAAGCCCGCCAAAGCCAAAGCCACTCCGAAAGCCCCTCGCCGCAGCTACCGCTCCCAATCCCGCAAAAGTCTCAACCTCCCCAGTCCCAGCCACGAGGCCTCGCCGACCAATGTCCCTCCATCCCTCGCTATTCGTCACACGGCCGACCGCTTCGTTTCGTCTCCCATCTCCCCGTTAGCGGACCCGTCTCCTTCAGTCCCAGCTGGCTCTCCCGATGTTGATTCCACTCCACAAGCGGCCGAGGACAACACCCCTGAGGCTTCTCCGCACTATGTATGCCGCCCCGCGGATGTCAAGATTCCCCCGGTGAACAAGGAGTTACTAGTAGTCGCAGCCACGCGGTCTTCCGCAACTCCTCGTGTTCGTACGCCCTTACCTACCGAGGCTCCAAAATCTGCTTCGGTTCAACAGAAAAGTCGTAAGAGGGGACGTGACGTCGTCAAGGGTAACTCGCCGCCACCTCCGGGGAAAAGACAAGCTAGTAATGTAAGTGCCGCAGCACATCGGTTGTTACATGGGCATATTAAGACTGGGAAATCTGTCGATCAACGCAGGACGAGTGTACCCGCAAAAAAGGAGAAAGGAAAGCAGCGTGCTGCCGTTTGTCTACCAGATATAGCGACGATTGTACAAGGCTCATCTAGTAGTCAACAAATAGTCCCTGGTACTGGCGCAACAGAAACCCGTAAGCCTTCGGCCGAGGATCGCCGACATGCTTGGGAATACGGGTTTGTCCAACCTCACGGTAAACCCAACGGTGACACTTCAGCCAACTCTAATGCCTCAAACGCCTCTACTCTTCCAAGTCTCCGCCCCGAGTCTCACCCTCGTAGTGACGGAGCAGATGGGAATTCTGATGGGTCAGAACGGACCGTCGCGCGGGATGTGCGGGATGCGAGCTTGGAATTCCTATACTCTAAGCTTTGCGCAGCGGAACCAGGTGATTTTACCCCGGGACTACAAAACTACAGACGTGCAGTCGGTAATGCGCCGGCTTATCAAAACTCTCCTGAGAACAAAGAGTGGCGCCGCGCGAATCCTGATATTCATGGCCCGTCCTCGAGACACCGGTTCAATTCTGATGGGTTGGTTGGGACGACCAGAACGCAGGTGGCTCGTAATACCGACTTGCAAAACGACTCTGTTGATAGACAAAGTAGCCCTGCTCGAGGCCATGAGAATGGGACGCCATATCATGACTTCTCGAGAGATCTCGCTGCTTATCAAATGAACCCGAGGGATTTCTCTTCGCGAGGAGCGTTCAGCCCGATGATGCTTTCGGATGACCATACTGTTTTTACTTCACACCCGTCTGAGGCTTCGGTGGAAGTTCCAGTTAGACAGGACCAAGGAGATGGCGAAGGAAACTCTCAGCACCCCAACTATCCTTCTTCTCATGGCGCTTCCGGGTCGGCACCCTTATTTCCTCAGATAGTTGTCCCTCCAGCTGGACCGAGCAGGGATTTAAAGTCCAGTGGTAATACTCAGTCGTATTCATACAACACCTACCAAGAGTATCAGCCAGGCGTCAGTTTCCGTCACAATTTCGATTATCGGCCTGGTCCTACTCAGCAACAGCAGGCGATTTACTACATTAGCAGTCCGGAAACTAATCGCGGTAGTCCCGCAAAATTACGTCATTCGCCTCCGCCAGTGTCTATTCCCGCGACCACGGGTGGGAGATATACGCAGTCTGGGGGAAGGCAAAGTTCCCGCAATGACTATAACAACACAAGTCGCCCTGAGACATACACTAGTCAGCCCAATTCAGCCCCAGCGCCTGGGAATCTCCCACGCAACGCAGCTTTCCCTTTACAATTGCCACCTTGGCAAGATCAAGGACCCAACCGGGCAACGCCGTTTCGGAGGAATGCGATGTCGGAGCAAATCAGCCAGATGTGTGAGGAGTTCTGGGCCAGGTATCACATGCTACCCGACCTCACCTCTCTAATCGAACTAATCAAGAAATATAGCCCGAATAATACTCAAGGCCTAGCTTTTCATGCGGGCGCCCATAATGTCGCGGGTGGTGGTTATCATGTGGCCGGAGGATCGCAGGGCCATGGTGGGACATTTGTTGAGAGCTGGCCAGCAGGTCATGCATCCGTGACGAATGGACAACAAATGCAAGCCCCGCAACAGTATCTGCCGGCCGAGCAGTATCAAGGTAGCCCACAGCAAATGCAAAGCCAGCAGAATCAGCAGCAGGGAGCCGCGCAAAGTTTCGGAGGAGCGAGAAGAGGAGGGGCAAGAGAGAACCCGGCGGGTCCAAGGGAGACGATGCGGCGGTAATGGGGTTTTGTTCGGTTGTCGAGGGGCGCATGACGGAGGATTATTCACGGGATATAAGGGAAGTTAATCGAGTACATTTTGATAAAACAAATGCAAAGGACAAGACGATGACGCCGCATTTCTGCCATTCATGATCAAAATCCCGCAGCCCTTTCCCTTCCATGTGTAGCAAGCGTACTTTCCCAATCCACCCACCAAAAAAATTTCTCGCACGAGTGCCTGTCCACAAACTATACGCCCATCACCCGAAAACCAAAACCAAGACAAACGGGACAAACGCCCACCAAACAAGCGGTGGGTAGGCTTATTACCTCCCCCCTTCTTCCGCCCAGTCTACATACATACGTCACTACCTCCAGTTTTTTTCGATTCGGCCACCGGCAGCACACTTGCGGTGAGCGAACGCGGAAACCCACAGGTCCTGGCTTCATGTTAAGTGTATTCGTGACAAAGTGACACTGACAAAGACGTAGAGAAAGCTGTGTACATGCACCTGGCCAGCCAAAACTCACGAGTGTAGAGGTTGTGGAACCACACTTGAGTGAATGGTAGGGTTAGGGTTGTGATCGTGTGCGACGTGACTGGTAATGGTCGGTTATGGCTGCCGTTTTTGAGGCTAGTGGACTATTCAGCCGGGCGGAGAGCTTGCTTGTGAAGTATACACAAAATCCTGTGAATGTACATATGTACATAGATTGATACATGTGTACAGCTACAGCCTCACGTTATGCATTTAAAGCCATTGATCAGGCCATGATTATCGGATTGACGGTGTGAGTTCTATAGAGTTTCTATTATACATTTTGTATGCATACAGACCTCCCATCAACCAAACAAGCTAGGCTCAGACTTCCCCGCTGCCTTGCATAGATTCACCCAGCATCTAGCCGTGCTAAAAACCTGCACTTACCCGCTCTCCCAACCATACAACAAAATCAACAAATCGGATCTAGACACTGACCCCAAGCCGTGGAAGTTAGGCATCTCTGCATCGAGCGTGTCCAGTTGGGCCATCGTGAATTCACCACCCACCCAGCCGTGAAGTGGAAAAAAGACACAAATCACCTATTACTTCTGCGGTTCCATGATGGGTGGCGTCGCCTCGTATGTGAGTGTTTTTTTTTTTTTTTTTTTTT
>NETU01000597.1:175677-191753 GCA_003032515.1 Huntiella decipiens
TGCGTGGGATGGGTATAAAGAGGAGTGTTTTACCAATCGTTTTGATCCCACATACGCTATTCGATTTCTGCACTTTGTCGTTTCTTTCCCAAGTTTAATGCAGCGCTGTTTGCTGTTAAATCAGAGTCGTCATTACCTGCACAATAACCCCAGGATCCACATCCACATCCGCACCCTGTACCTACATACATCACAAATGGCCTCCCTAACGCCCTCGACACACATGTCGCCCGTCCCGGCTTCTCCCCCTGAAGACCCACAACAACAGCCCTACGAAATCTCCCGGAAAGCCCAATTCGGCGTCGCCCGAACATACAGCTACCCGGCGCCCCCACCGTCCCCATTACAGCCGCGCGAGCCCCCCAAGGACGCTACCAAGAAATGGCGCCGTGACTTTTGTGTCCCCGAGCAAGTGTGTAGTTCCCTTCCACCGGTCTCGAAGATCCCCACCACTGACAGTCTCCCACGCCAGCTCTTTACTGTCTCTCGGACGCCGGGGGCATCCCGTCTTGAGAGGCTTCCGCGGGAGGTGATTTCGTTGGTTTATGAGTTTTTGACGGAGCCGTTTGATGCGGCGTGTTTGGCGAGGACAAGTCTTTTTATGTTGCATATTTGGGGGTCTCTTGACTTGCCAGTTCCCCGCTTCCCCCGCTTTTTCAACCCTTGCGCCGTCATCCCCGTCAGTGTCAACCGCGCTTTCATTGCAATGGGCTTCTACATAAGCCACTCAGTACAGGATGATTCCTCGCCCGAGTATCCCCCCTTCGACGCACCGCGTAACTATCGAACCTGTCCTCACTGCAACAACCCCACTGTTCCCATGACCCACCAATCATGGACATCTGTCGGCCAGTCATGGCTCCTCCATGAGATGAAGCAGGGAATCGTCACGTACGAGCTAGCAAGTCAACTTTGGCAATACGTCGTGACGGCCTGGAGAACAGGCTACCTGAACATGTGCCCTGGGTGCTGGACTGTCCGGAGAGGTCGCGCGTGTGCTCTTAGGGCGTTAGTTCTTGCTGAGCCATGGAAGCGGTTGAGACTTGGGTATGAAGAGATGGGAGGGAGAAGTGGCCGGTTAGCTAGTTTGAATCGGGTTCGGGCTCTTCGACGGAGAGGGAGGTTGGTGGATGGGGATGGGGATGGGGATGGGGACCAGGGAGAGGTTGAGACGACTGAGTAAGCGGAAGCGGGACTTTTGGGAGATGGCGTTTGGGTTGGCTTGTTGAAGGATTCTTTTTGTTAGTTTGGTTCCATATTTGTTTCTTCTAGATAGTTTCTGTCGTTTCCATTAATCAATCTTATATAGTTTTGTGAGTCCTCCCCATCTACTTCCCCTCCTCAGTCTCCTCCTCTTCCGCCTTCTTAGCCTCCATCTCCCTCTTCTTATCCAACAACTTACTCAACTTCCCCGCCCCATTAAACACTCCATTCGTACCAACCCCACACGCCGCACAATTCGGATCTCTCCGATACCTCTTCAAAGCACACCCCTCACAAAAGTAATGACCACACTTCGTCACCACCGGCATCTTATAATCGCCCTTACAAATCACACATTTAAACGGAATCCCCTCCAACAACCTCCTCTCCGCCTCCTCCAAGCCACCCTCTCCCCCCTCCACCAATCCATCTCTCCTCCCTATAACCTTCCCCCCCATCTTCTTCCCATCCCCCGCAACTTCCCACTCCCGATCCAGTTGCCAGCCTTGCAGTACCTGTTCCCGCGAGTGTAGGAATTTACAGTTATCGCCGAACCCACAGAAGCCCGTCTGTTTGTAATCCTTGCAGACATCCGGCGCGTAGTCTGTGACGGTGATAGTGCGGATATTGGTAGGTGGTTTTATCGGGCCATGTGTAGATTTTGAAGGGGCCAGGGGGGCGGGGACTTGTTTCTCCGGGTCGTCGAACCAGTTGATTGTCTTGGTAGCATCATTCGCATCCGTCAAACCATTTCTCTCCGCCGTAAACATGGTACTTTTCAACCCGTCGGCTTCACCACCCGTCATCTTCTCTGACTCCGCCGTAATCAACCCGCCCACCCGTCTCTTCTTCCCCTTGTGAACTTCCACATCACTTGCGTCGCTATCACTGTCGTCGGAATCCGATGGTGGTGGCGGGGTAGCTGGTCTTTTCCGGATGGTCTTGGTCTTTCCCTTGCGCGATTTGAAAATTGGGGTTGTTGATGATGGTGATGACATTTTAATGGATTTTTATATCGCGGTGGATGTGTGGATGATTTCATGTGCTTATACTTATACGGCTTTGAAATGGTGTGTGGTTGGATTTCGTGATGGCACGTGGCGGAGCTTGCTTGGCAGCTGGCAGGGTATTTTAACAGTGCGGATAAACAGTGTGGGTTATGAGCACGGCCAACCTCGCACTGTTAGTTTTAGGCATAGGGTTATGGACCCTATTACCATAACCGGAAGGATGTCAAGACGAGCTTCTCATGTAGACGGCGATGAGTTCGATGACAAGAGAATCACTCAGAGACAACAGTTCACGTTCTATCACTGGGCTTCATGGACAGTGACAGTGTTCATGGTCTATCAAGATCCAATGATATACAATGCGGAGTATATAAACTACGACTATAGACTTCCTGTTCAACAGGATATCCAGATCCTCGCATCTAGGAACATCACCAACACACAAAACCCCACCATCAAAGCCAACGAATCCCAACCGCTTATTCCAAAAACTTCATTAAAACCTCCTACTTTCCTAACGTCCCCCACGCCTCTCCCGCATCAATTGCATCTGAATACCCAACACACTCTGCCCTTGGAAACCTTCCTCTCTGGCTACAGCCACTCTACTATCTCCCCTCTCAAGTCTCTCGCACTTTCACAGCCAAGTCATTCGTCATCTGGTTCACCAACACTCATTTGTTTCTCCGTGCACGCTGGCCGTTAACATACGCCTGATTCTTCGAGTAAATCGTCCCGACAGGGCACCTCGAGATAGATTCTTGAGAGGCGATTTTAGTTTGGCTTTCCCCATTGCAAAGCTTCTCTAAGATACGTCTGCTCATCTCTGGGCTAATTGTGGTTCTCTTACGAGTGAGAGCCTTGCTTTTGGTGATCCGAGTACTTCCAGAGCTTCCAAAGTTTTCTGAGACCATCGGAGTATCCTTCGTTGCGTCTTCCCTGGCTACATCTCTCGTCCGCTGTATCTCTTCCCCTTCGATATCGACGTTGCCTTGGGAGTTTCTTGCGTATTCCCTACGACGGCGGTCAATTTCCTTTTGATGTTCTCTATAGAGATTGTGGACTGTTCCCCGGGAGACCTTCTCCTGCCGAGCAATAGAAGTTAAATCCGTAGATGTACACAGACTAGCTCGAATGCGCTCTTTGATTTCCACGGGGATACGATTATTGAATAGTCTTCCTTTGATTCCTCTAATCTTCATACGCTCAGCATCAATGTAGGCTTTGTTTTTACGGTATATCATGCCCATGGCTGGCCAAGGAATCTTTTCATCGCGGTGAACGCTAGCTTGAGATTCCCCACGGGAAAGTCTGTATCGAACCCGAGCGATTGTTTCTTGGGTTAAGCCGGGTATAGACTCTCCATCGGGATTAGGTTGGAGGTTTCCTTGAGAGGGTGTAGGAGTGAAGCCTTCTACAGACGATTCACTCCCAGAGTCAGGTTGAGGGTCGTATGAGCGAGACGATTCGTTTGTTGAAGACGAACTCATAGAGGCGGACTCGGAATAGACAGTACCAGTATCAAGGGCACAAGGAGCAGATGTTTCGCCGAAAGTAGAATAATTATTATCAGGCGGGGTAGTTTCATCCACCGCAATGGGTTCCTCTGCTTCAGGCGCCTCAACGTCATATGCCGAAGGTTTCGCCACTTCGGCTCCACCAGAGTTCGAAGTCCCCAGGTTATCCGTCGTATCCACTTCGACAGAGTTCCTCATCGGAAGTGGAGTGTCTGAGATGCTAGTAGAGCCATTAATGGGTGCTGGACAAAGCGGCGTATTAACCTTAGGCAACGGCGTAGAAACTATACCATAGTTCTTGGGGAATAAGCAAGGTGTCGAGGTAGCATCTTGGTGACACGACAGGGCAGGGTCAACCGGAGGATCACCCAACGGGGCCTGCGTCTGGCAGGGCTTTGTTTTCATGGTGCTAGAATCGAAAGAGACCGGCCTATTCACCGACGCACAACCACAGCCGCTAGCCGCGGAAGGCCCCGGAGTAAAGAAAGGATAGGGTCCATTATTAGGTCCCTGGAAAAAGATATTTGCCGACTTTATGTTGAGGGGAGCCGTGGTATAGATTATGACGGGCTGAGCGGTACCAAGCATAGATGGAGGCCACCCAGCTTGCGACACAACCTGCGGATCGTCAATAGAAGAAGTTTCGCGACTTTGAAACAAAGTTGCTGAAGAGTTTGTTCCGGATGGTTGAGATCTTCCCATCGTGTTCCCCGCTGGGAAACCTCTACCACCACCAATCCCACCAGCCAAAAGATGTGCCTGTGGTTCCAAGTTAACACCTCCCGCGGTATTCAAGCCATACATCTTGCCCGTCTGTCCCATTAGGATATCTCCGACAGGCACAAAGCCCAGCTCGTTTTCTTCTCCAAGGTCAGCCTGAGGGGCGTCCGGCGCAATCGCATCTTCAGAGTGTGTAGACGATAACCCAGAGTCAACCTGCATAGGAAATACCCCAAGGTCAACCTCCGGGACATCCACCACAATCGCATCTTCAAAGTACGTAGGAACCACCCCACCCTCGCTCCCCATCAACCCATCAAACGCCCCCTCGGAAGCCTATTCACCAGGTTCATCATCGCCCAATGGGCCTCTCACCGGGAAGGAATCAGCCATTGTAAAGATGAATATAAGTCGTGACGTCAAGGATTATTATGTATATCTGTTCGTGGGTTCTGTATAGAATGGAGAGATACTGGTTAGTTATACGTTTGTCAAGGGCGATTTAACATACCTGGATAAATATAGCGAGACTATGATGTGATAGTGTTTCTGTTTACTCTGCGGTTTACTAAATCCCAGTAAGTCAACCATGCATGTCCTGTTGGTCTCTCTTCATTCCCAATTAGGTAGGAGCCTGTTTACCACAACAACAAGGCTATAACACTGTCAAGAGACGGGCACATCACATCACTTCACTTCACTCAACTTCACAAACATGAAAACAAAGAAACCATTCATTACAAAAGAAACCTACAAAAGAAAACCAACCCACCCAAGACAAAAGAAAAATGCTCCCTAGCAAAGCCACCTAATGATCCCTCTTCAAATCCCCTCTACTCCCCCATCTACCCCCCCTCAAAGTACCCACATCATGTCTCCCATCACAGCACGCCCTAACATTTTCCACCCGTCCACTCTCCGCCTCCTGTCGTTCCAGAACCACTCTAAGATCCTCGGCCGAGTCATGTGCCTCAAAGACGGACTCGTCGCGTCGAGAACTCATAAAGGAGCGTTTCTTCCGGATAGATATGTGTGACGTTTGGGAATGTGGTGAGTGGTGTCCGTGAGAATGCGAATGTGTGTGAGACCCTTGCATGTTCCCTGCCGACGCCCGGGTTCGTAACGATGTGAATGCGTTGCCGAGCCGGTCTGATATTGTCTGGATAGACCGTTTACTCTTCAGCGCCTTCTCCTTCTCAATTGTGCCTGTGGAAGGTAACCCAGGAGCCGCTGAGACGGAGACTGCACCGCCATTCTGCTCCGCGATCTGATGTGGTAATAACCCATGCGGATTCCGACTTGCTAATCGAGCAGTGACAGGATCCGTAGAATAAGCCGCGACATGTTCCTCCTCTCTCCAACCCTCGGTGGTCCCCTCCTCGGCAACCCTCATAATGTTACCAGCCGAATCACCCTCTGCGTATCCTGCCCCATTATTGGTAGATGACCCACCACGGTGAAGAAGATACGACAGTGCGTTAAACCAAGTCTCATGACGCTGCCCGGTTTGACAAGTAAACTTGACCGTTCCATCAGCCGTCATAAGCATCATACTCTTCCGATGCAACCCTGGCGGCAACGGGTTATCGTCCGTAGCCACCCGCACCGCCTCGATTCTCGACGCCTTACAAACCACCTCACCCTTACGACTCAACATTGGATTCTCATCACACCAGAAAAGCATACGCATGTATGGATGAATCCAGAAGTATCGTCTTCTGCGGGTACCATGCGTATCGCCGTTGCGACCTGCCCGTCTGGTATACTTCCACACAAACTCACCAATCATAACCTCCGTAACAGCAAGCATCATTCTAGGATCCACCTGTCTGCCACTTTCCATACCAAACAACCCACGCGTCATATCGAACCGCTGGTCGACCTCCGACGAAAACGAAGATACAGACGACCGAGACTGTTGGCTATGCACGGTATTCTTCGACGGCGTCTCTCCACTAGGCCCATGCGAGTATCTCAAGCTGCCGCCCCTTCCAATAGAAGGTGGGACAGAAGAGCCAGGTGTTCTAGGTCGAGTACTACCCGACATATGTGTATCCCGTTCTCTCGCACGTCTAGCATCTTCCAGACTCTGCCGAATACTAGTCGAGCTTTGTCTAGCCCGTCTAACAGCAGGAACATGTGTTGGCGACGAGGCAGCCATGGAATGCATCCCCGAGAACTGTGGACTATTCATCCCCGGAAGAGGCGAGTCATACTGTCCCCCAATGCTATCGACATCGTCATACGACCGACGAACAACGTGGAACTGCGTACTCATCCAGTCATCAATCATATCCGAAGATACCGTAGTCTGAACCGACGAGTCAACCATCACCGCCTTCGGCTTAACCGGCGAGTTAAAGCTTCTAGCAGACCGAATAGTATTACCAGCGACCTCCTTCAACGGCCGCTGACTCTCAGGCGTAGCAGGCTCCGGCGTCTCATCAATAGACTGTCTCGTATCATCCTCGGCAATAACCAACTCACGGTCATCATCCACCAACCTGGAAGTCGAAGTGCCCGCCGATCTCTGTCCACCTCTTCCAAAGAGTGCCGCAAACCGCTGGCCATCATCACTAGTAAGGCCAGCAAAAGGGTTCTCGACATCCAAAGGCATGACAAAGCCAGCGCGCTTGGGACTCAGGGCCTGCGGTGTCAAGTCAACAACCGCAGTCATTTCTGACACAGATAGTCTAGCAGGGTTGGGTTTACCACGCAGAGACCCGTTGCTAGCAAAGCTCTCTTTGCGAGGTGAAACCGAGACATTGGCATAAGACATCTGGTTGTTCGTCCTCAACTTGGGGTTATACAGCGTACCAAACGACATCGTCGGCGCAGAGACCGGCGAAGCCGCAACAACCTCATGAGTAACCTTAGAATACTCCAAAGGCGGCGGCGACACAGCCCTAACAGGCTCAAAAGACTGCTGCGACACACCCGAGAACCAAAGCGACGGGGGCCGCGAAGACTCGGGAGACCCAGAGAACGGCTCCATAGATTCAGAAACAACACTAGACGTTCCAAAGAACGGTGCGGGTCGTGACGGTGGTGGCGCGGGGAAGATGTCTTGCAGTTCAGATGCAGACATCCCAATAGGAGAATACATCGGCGCAGCAACACCCTTTGCAGGAGCCAAGTGGGTTTGAGAAACCTGCGATAGACCCAGGTTGATGTTGGACGCCATAGACGACCGGTTAGACGGCCCAGGTGACGGCTGCACAGTAGCATCGAACAACGAAGACAAGGCCAACGCCCGGGGAACAGGCGCACGAGCCCGTCTAGGCGACATATGCAAGTCACCCGCTGGCGTGATACTCAACTCAGGTGTAGGCCCAACCGATCTCGCAGCAACAGGCTCATCATCATAAGCACCCTTCCAAACGAAAGAAAGACGTGACGAACTCCGCTGAGTTTGCTCAACCACAGGCTCGGCATCAGTAGCTCTAACCCCAGAAATACTCAACTCTGGCGAAATTGCAATACCAACACGAGGAGCAAAAGGCTTTGCCTCTCTAGACTCCATCGAAGAAACCGACAGCGCCGACGAAACAACCCGTGATCTCCGCTCAGGAGCCTGAGAAACTCCAGAAATACCAGAGAAGGTCAACCCCTTGGGTGTATTCAACGGTCTCGAGAAATGCACCGGCTCATGCTGAAGAGCTTGAACGCCAGACATGTTGAGAGACGGCCAGAGACCAGAGGCAACCTTGATAGGTTCATCGCCATACTCCGAGACAGAAACCATCGACAATGGACGTGAAGCCCGACGAACGTGGGCAGGTTGCTGTTCATTCTGGTAGACACTGGAAACTGACAAGCGAGAAGGCAGGTAAGGAGCTTTACGGACTTCAACCGGCTGCTCCGAGACAAGTGCCGTGAGCATAGAAATATCCAATGACGGGATGGGAACACGCTTCTTGGGCATATGAATAGGCGAGTCATTTAAGTCCTCGAAGAAAGTAGCCGACAACCGAGGGAGATCGACGACCGGCGCAGCAACCATGATAGGCTCCCTCTCTTCAACGAGAAGTCCCGAAACAGACAACTCAGGAAGAATAGGCTTCTCCTTGGGAACGGCGACAGGGCCGTAATGTTCCTCTAGCAGACCAGAAACCATCAATGTAGGTTTAGGAACCTTAACCTTAGTCTCCAAAACTGGCTCGTGGTGCTCATGGTGATGGGTGAACATAGCCAGGGTAGGACGCAGAGCTCTAACCTTTGTCACAACCTCGGGCTCATGATGCACTTCACTAGCTGAAGACATGCTAAGAACAGGCTTAACAACCTTTTCTTTAGCAAGCACAACCGGCTCCTCATGCAACGCCTGGAACGCCGCCGAGATAGACAACTCCGGTGGGACAATCTTCTCTCTAGCGACAACAACGGGCTCCTCATGCAACGCCTCGAACGCCGCCGAAATAGACAACTCCGGCCGAACAATCTTGTCCTTAACAACGACCGCCGGCTCAGTATGAACATCCCGATGCACATGCTCCAACGAAACCCTCGAGATCTCAGGCAAAACAGCCACGACTCTAGGAACCGCCACAGGCACATCTTCAAGCTCACCAAGACCCTGCTTCATCTCCAAAATCGGAGCTGCAGGGGCAAGTTGTTTAACAGGGGAATCGTCCCGTTCCTCAACATTCTTGACCACCAAAATCGGTGGCCGTGGGGCCATCAAAGCAACAGGCTCGTAATCCACGATGGAATCAAAAGTAACTAGAGACAACAAAGGCACTTCATCGTCACTCTCGATTTCATCCGTGTTCATCCCCGCATCAACCATCAACATGCGTCTCATCGAGTTAGGGATAGCCAGCATCCGCCC
Organism: Huntiella decipiens; assembly: GCA_003032515.1. Taxonomy (NCBI): domain Eukaryota; kingdom Fungi; phylum Ascomycota; class Sordariomycetes; order Microascales; family Ceratocystidaceae; genus Huntiella; species Huntiella decipiens. Next base: position 184,959 of record NETU01000597.1, read on the forward strand.
CCTCTCAGGGTCAAACGGCGCTTTACCTCCCGACATACTCAACATATTCAACTGCTGCTGCTGCTGTGGTGAAACAGACTGGTGATACAACGAGGAAGGCGACATGGTACCCTGGCGACTTGGCGTCTCCATGAACGAAGAATCCCCTTCCGACTGCAAATCCTGCAACTCGGCAAACAGAGACACATGGCCGACACCGTGCTGCGGTGTCCCGTTGGTGCTACTATTGGTAACGTAACTAGCAGGCGAGCTCATGAAGTTCGGCTCTTCACTAACTGTGCGCGAACGGTAGCCTCGTTGGAGAGCCTGCATGCGGGCACGACTGGCGGGGAGTGACGGGGTACGAAGAGTAGCTTCGACGTCCATGGTGGGAGATAACGGGGAGGTAGGCGAGGAGAAGTCGTCAATATCATGAGAGAATGAGCGACGAGATAACCGTGGCTGAAGAGCCCGAGGACGTCTCCGCTCAGCAGCCCCCTTTGATGGCGACTCCGTCTCAGTAAGCACATCTGAATCTTCCGAAGAGAGATCCTCAGCACCTGTGTGGAAAGCACCATCAGTATCCGTGGCACTATTCAAATAGCCTTCATCAAGTTCGCCGCGAGCCAGGAGCATTGCCGGGTCACTATCATCCCGACCATCCTCAGTCTCATCATCCTGGGCCTCATCAGCCGTCTCAAAGCAATCGCTCGTATCGTTGTTATCCGATTCAATCGAGGGCAAGGGAACATCAGCGTCAATAGGCACACGAATGGCACTCCGTCTGAAGTTAGAGCGACTTCTCTGGGCATTATCAGCCGTGACGGTACCAGTAGACGGGGCAGGGGAAACACGGGCACGAGTACGGCTAGTACTGGGACTAGGAGTTCCAAAGAGACGACGACTAGTGCTAGGCTTGACGCGCTCAACTACTTCCTCATCCTCTTCGTCATCCATGTTGGCATCTTCCCAGTCATTATCCATGATGACCTCTTCACGGGATGTCCGATGAGCACCGAGAAGACGGTTAGAAGATGGCTTCCGGTAGTAATCTCTAGAGCTAGAAGTTTCATTCTTCTTGGACTTTCTCACCGTCACATTAGCAGCGCCATTAGTAGGATCCTCTCTCAACTTCTCCAGTTCATCGCGCAAGTCCTGTACAATCCTCCGCATCTCCAACTTCTCCGTCTTCTCACGATGTAACTGTGTCCGCTGCGACTGAATGGTTCTCTGGGCGTGAAGTAGGGAAGTCTTGAGAGTCTCCGACTCCAGCATGGCATGGCGAGGGGTATTCTTGACAGGAGATGGCGGTGGCGAGTGCTCGGGAGTAGCCGACTCAGCCACAAGCGCCATATCGTCGTCGCTATCGTCGTTATCATCTGATCTCTCAAGAGTGCGTCCTCTGGCGACAGTAATAGCCTTTGCAAGCTCCGAGTTCTGGCGGGTAAGCTCTTCAATCTTACGGCGCATGTTGGATGACTCCAACTCGGCAGTGGCGATGGTACGCTTGGCGGTTCCCAATTCGATATCGTGAGCCTTGGCCTCTGAAGCGTGGTCCTCAACCAATTTGGCATGAACAACCTTGACCTCATCGAGTTCTCTCTGGGTAGAGTTTTTCTCGGCTGTAACGACAGCCAATGATTGATTCAACCGCTCAATCTTAGACGCACTCTCCTTTTCCTTATTCTCGAGCTCGAAAACTCTCGTCTCAAGGTTCCAATTTTCCTCTCTGAATCTAGTTTCACTCTCATCACTCGTCTTGAGTCTCTGCATGAGAGATTCGGATTCTTGTTCCAGCTTGGCATTGGCCTCGTTAAGGTCGCGCACCTCACTTTCCCTCTCCTCCAACAAATTCTGTAAATCGCGAACCTGTCTGAGCAACGAGGTACTTATTTCGGCGGCAAACTCGATATCTTTGATACGATTAGCCGGTTGGTTCCGTAAGCGCCGGTTAGATGGAACTGTCAGCTTGGTGGGGGAATTAGCCGCCATAGACTCAAACTTAGAGGGCGAAATGGAGCGCTAGAAGACATCAAAATAGTTAGTACTCAATCCGCGCACTAGCCAAACTTGTCAAAAAATTAAAACATACTCTTCCACGTGTCTCATTGACAAACGGCGAGGTATTGCCACCTTGATCTCTCTCGGTACTAACAACCCGTTGTTTCGGCAAGAAAGCTCTAGCCGTCTCTTTAACAACATCATTGTATTCCTTTTCCAAATCATTTAATTTCTGGCGAAGCGCAGGCGTAATCTGTACTGCACCATCCCAATCTTGAATGCGCTCAAGTTCGGTTTCAACAGCCGTTCTCTGCTCAACCAATTGCTGGCCCAAATGGGCAGTTTCCTGGAGACGTCTTTCCGTCTCAGCAAGGTGAGCTTCCAGGGCGCGCTTTGCCTGTTCTGGGGAAGAACCGGTGGTGAGGGAAAAAGCGTCGATATCGAATTGTGAAAAGCGGTGTCGCGGGGGGCGCAGGGAATCGGAATGTGAGTTTATCCCCAGGCCATTAGTCTTTGAGGAGCCAGAATGAAGGGCTGGCGAAGCATGTGTAGAATCAGCATCAAACGATGCATCTGACGGGAAACTATCATCCCGTGGCGACGACATTGGTAGGTTCCCCACGTGGTCGTACCGAGCAGGGAGGTCTTCTCCGTCATCCATAAACGGATCAGTTCCGCCCGCAAATTCCGTCGCCGCGGCCAATGACGGCTGCTGGCGCGAATTCGACGACATGGCGGTGTTCTAAGATGAAAGGAGCTCGCTCATGAGTGGTGGACGACTTTAGAGCGAGCTTTGGATGTGGAGATGGTCGAGTTGTATATGTGTTTTTGACGGGGTACAAGTCGGGAAGCTGTGGTGACGTTCGGGCGTTGGCTGATTTGTTTGTGAGACAAGACGGGAGTGTTTTTGGTGGAACTGGGTTGTAGTGAAATGAGCGGGCGCGTTGGTGAGTGTTTCCAAGAGACGAATGCGGTGATGTATGGTGGATTGCGCGTGCGTATGTGAGTTGTTGGACAGATGTGGGAATGTAATCGGTCGGAACGCGACAGTCTTATGGACGGATGGATCGTTAGTATGTATGTACCAGATAATGAGTGACTTTTCTGCATGTACTTCTGCAAGGAGACAACCAAACATTCACAGATGTATGCACAAGCGTGCAATGCAGGTTTTTCGCCAAGTGGTTCAAGTGACTAACCTAAGTTTTCGCGTGTCTATTCTAGAAACAAGTAACAAACGACAATGAAAATGAAGGATGAAGGAACGACTGATGATTAAGTCGGATGGACGGTATGTAGCTTAACTACGAAAAGAAAAAGCAACCCAAGCAAGAAAAAAAACGGCAGACAATGAAGAAAAAACAAAAAACGAACGAACTCCTCTTGCCTTGCACAACACACACGGGAAAACAAGCCGATGAAGTTTGGGGATTGTCTCGGTGAGTAACGTGGTGGGTGGAAAGAAGAAAGAATTGGCTTTGTGAGGATATTCTGGGACGTGAGTTTACTGATGGGTCTGGGGGTGGATGGGTATCGGGGGCGACTGGTGGCTCGTGAGGCGGGAATTTAGTGGGGAGGCAATGATGTTGATGAGTATATGGACGAAAATAAATATAGAGGGATTGGAGGCACGTAGAATGTGAAGGGAGATAGGCATATGTGATGTATAGATTTAAGAGTCTAGGGCGTCAAGGTTGTGATAATCAATCTTTAGAACCATAAAGATAACGCGCCAAACTAGATCATTGACAGGTGTATGTATAGATGCTCCAGAGAATCCCAAAGGCATGAGGTGTTGAAATTCCCGTCATGCGTGGATCCCTGTTGTTTATTTACGCAGCTCTTTACAGCCGTAACGCGCTGGCATGATTGGCCCGCTTGTTTATTTTTCGCCATGTATTTGGACTTTGGACAATGTTGAAACCATGTCATCTTCAAAAGGTGTCTAGAAATCCATTAAGTGCTCGCATGTTAATCAAACTACCCTGTCCTGTCCTGTCTATTCCGGATCGTCCCTTTTTCTATCGGCATCACGAGATCCCTAGAGCTAATGGTGGGAGCTATCACGGTATGTATTTTTTTTCCCCTATCTTGATATATAGAGGTTGTGGGTTCCCCTATGTCGAGCTAAACACAAGGTAACCTACCGAAATTACCATAAGCGATACTAAGGCAGACATGCACTTATGCCAGGCAACTAGCTGATTCCAGACCCTAATATGTATATCCGAACCCTTATGTTCATGTAACGATTATGGATCTACATAGCAAAATCTAATCTACAATATCTCAAAAGATATCTATATTCTAAGAAACAAAAGAAACCAAGAGACAAACATGTCATAAAAAGAAAACATCACCTTATGATGAGCGTGACGGGGCACTCCGTGGACGATGCCAGAGGGTTGAAATTTTTGACCAGAGTTTCGCAGTTTGTCTGGCGATAGGGCGACGTGGAGATGGTTCAGGGATGCGTACTGGAGAGACAGTGACAGGATGAGTGAAGATTTGTCTTTGTTTTTGGATAGGCGGTGAAGATTGTTGCGGGGTCTGGATCTTGGGTGTTTCCGGAGTCTCCGGTGGTGATGATGGTAGTATGCTTTCCACTGGTACCGAATAGGTAGGTCTCATAGTCGCCTGAGAAGCCTTTCTCTTCCTCTTCTCCTTCGTTTTCAACCCAGGGATATACTCTCCATCACGTCCCAACAAGCCATCTGCCACGGCGTCCAAATCCGCACCGTGCAGAATCTTCAAATCCCCAGAAACCTCTTCCTTAGCCACACGGTTAGTCCCAGCACGCAACAGCCACACAATCAACTTACCACAAGCCTCCCGAACGCCCCACGGCCCTCGACGACCCGGAGGCTATCAGCATTCATAACGAGAGCCAGGGTATCCGGTTCGGTGCTCCATCGGGCGATGTCGAAGCGGGGGGTAGTCTTTTCCGGTTGAGCGTCCTTGTGGCCGGCGGGATCGCCGGGGGCGTTGGGGCCGGTAGCGGTGATGAGTGTGTTGTTTTTGAAGAGGGGCGGAGATGCTGGGAGGAGAGTTGCTACGGCGTGTTCGATGATGGGGCGGAGTTGGTCTTGGGGGGTTTCGCAGAGTGCGTCGATCCAGATGTAGCGGATTCCAAGGGATATGGAGACTTTTACGGCGTCTCGCCAGATTTTGGGAAGGCCATACCAGGGGACTTCTTGTTGATTACGGGCTTCGGTTTCCGGGGTGGTGAAGGATTCGTGTTCGGTGATTTCGCCGGGACAATAGGCTAGATAGAGATAGTTTCCTCTATTCACTGAAATGTTGGTGGGAACGACACGGATGGCAATACCACCATTAGGCCCCCAAGTTCCTTGAAGTAGGGAGATTTCCACAAGACGTTTTGGATAGCCCTTGACTGTGCGAAGGGAGTGACAGCGTTTATCACGGCATCGACATGGCTTTTTCCAGGGAAGTATAGCTGCTTTGTTTAGAGGCTTGGTGGGTCTTGTTACCAATGGGACGGGATCAGGTTTATGAAATGGATGAGAAACGGGAAAGGAAGTAGGAAGTGATGCGGTTCCGGGGGCGGCATCATTGGCGAGAAACATGATTGTTCTATGAGCGGCTGTGGATTTTGGAAAGCGTGCATCCGGGAGGTTTTTAGTTAAGTATGATAAAGAAGGAAGTGGTTCAGAAGGAGATGGGAGATCCGGATTGGCGATGTGAACGCAGTGTCGACAAATTGTTTGGACGTTGATGATATGGCCTATTCTAAAAGGCGTATGTAAAAATGGATGAAGTAGGGGAAGTGAAGAAGGAGTGATGTTTCCGTCATCTGTTTCGGTGGTCTCTCCGGAGGCTGAAGCGGAAAAGGAGTTGATTATTGGTATATCGATATCCATTGACTCTGAGAGATCCTCTTCAAGAGGTTTTGATAATGGGGCAGTGACATTATCGATGAATTCCGGTGAAGGCTTTGATGAGATGATGTTGGAATCTTCAATCCAGGAAGTGTGTTTCTTACTTCTTAGACGCATATGAAGATTCCTGGTAGTTCTTTTCCTTCTCGACTCTTCAGAACGTGGTGATTCATTTGCAGTGGAGGAAGAAGATATCCTTCCAGGTGTCCTAGGGACTAACAAAGCTGAAAGAGCTTGAGACATGAGGTGTATATGAAAAAGACAAAAGACAATGATGATATCGATATCAATGGAGGTAGAAAACGGGGTAAAAGGGATTTGTAGATATAAAAAGTGCAAGTGGAAGTGAGTCTTGAGCAAGACACGTGAAAAAAGAAAGAAGAGAAAAATAAAAGAAGAAGAAGAATAGGAAAAAGCGTAATAGTCGGAAAGCATATCTCGCGTATGCATAAAGGCAAGGCTATCAGTGTATGCAATGAAGGAGGGTAGGCCAAATCAGTTCAGAGCGTACAGAAGGAAGGATGGATGGATGATGATGACGATGATGATTACCAGAGAACCAGAGTGTACAAATAGAGTGTGATTGTGAAATAATGAAAAAAAAAAAAAAAAGAAGAAGGAAAGAAGAAGGAAAGAAGGAGACAAGAAGAGAAGAAGAAGGCAATGACGAGAAAAGAAGATGTACGGATTAGGGAGTTTACTATGTTGTAAGCGGGCCTCTTTTGCAAGGAAAAAAGGAGGATAAGAAGGATTTTTTCTTCTTTTTTTTTTTTTTACTACTTTTTGGATTTTTGACGAAGCTAGATATGTAGGGTGGTCTTGTATGTTTGGACATGTAGTTTAAGGGATAAAAAAGTCTCTCCATAGGCTAAGCCTGCATGAGAGTAATGAATAAAAAAAAAAAAAAAAAAAAAAA
>NETU01000597.1:210458-309832 GCA_003032515.1 Huntiella decipiens
CTCCGTAAGTGCTCTCCATGCCAAAATTCCAAAGGCACATCGATGCATGATGTGCCATTGGCTTTATATCGCTGTGTTGTGATGTAAACTAACCATATTCGTCAACACAGTCTGTCGTACTCCAAGACCTCCAGAACTCCCCGTCGCCCCTTCGAGGCCGCTCGTCTGTCAGTAATCACCGGCCACTGAGCGAGAGCTTGACTCTCGCCATGTCGTGATGATCGGAAACACTGACCGTGGTATTTTTGTTTGTAATATAGTGACTCCGAGCTTAAGCTCGTTGGTGAGTACGGTCTCCGCAACAAGCGTGAGGTCTGGCGTGTCCAGCTTACCCTCTCCAAGATCCGTCGTGCTGCTCGGTGAGTTTTTTTCTTTAGGTTTTCTTTGGCTTATAGACGGAAAACTAACACCTTTTATAGTGAGCTGCTCACTCTTGATGAGAAGGACCCCAAGCGTCTCTTCGAGGGTAACGCCCTGATCCGCCGTCTCGTGCGCGTCGGTGTCCTCGACGAGTCCCGCATGAAGCTCGATTACGTCCTTGCCCTTAAGGTCGAGGATTTCCTCGAGCGCCGTCTCCAGACCTGCGTGTACAAGCTCGGCCTCGCCAAGTCCATCCACCACGCCCGTGTCCTGATCCGCCAGCGCCACATCCGTGTCGGCAAGCAGATTGTCAACGTCCCCTCGTTCATTGTCCGTCTCGACTCGCAGAAGCACATTGACTTTGCCCTTAACTCGCCCTTCGGCTCGGGCCGTCCCGGCCGTGTGCGGAGAAAGAAGGCTAAGGCTGCTGAGGGCGGTGATGACGAGGCTGAGGATGACGAGTAAATTACTCGTTGTCTTGCTTAGCTCTCTGAGTCGCTGGGCTTGTGAGCTCCTGGGCAGCCGTGCTGTCTTCTTTGTGCTTCCTTGGGTATTTTTCTTTGAGTACTCGCGCGGAGTGAATAAAATTGGGTTCAAGCGGACTTTGGTATACAGCACAAACCCGCCTTCTTTTTTGGTCAATATCGACTTTCAACGTCAGTGAATTTGCCAAGGATGGTGGCGTGATGTTGTGTTTGTGACTTTTGTTATGCTTGGCTTGGTGGTTATTCCTCCGTGTTAAAACGGGGTTTGAGGAAGATGGTCCGGTTCTTGGGGTTCTCGGGATTCTCTGCGTCTGGTCTGGAACCAATAAAAAAAAGATGAGGCCTTGTAATTGGTCATTAAAAAGCGTTATGATTTTACGATTTCTCTTGTTTCCTGTGTGATTTTGTGAATGTGGGTTATGAACGGTCTATGGAAGGGTTTTGATGAATGGTTTATAAACACAACAATACACTGGTCAACATTGAACTGATTCCTTAGCCATGGCTGAATAACACTAAAAACCCGTTCTACGGACTAAACCAGCCAACCGGGCTCTTTTTTCTGCCGTAAGTTCCCGCCATTCACTCTGGCTATAATGTAACGCCCGTCCCATAAGTGCCAACCCCGCCCACAAATCCCCCATAACAGCCGTATGAGCCAACTCCAACCCCACAATATTCCACACCGTCCGCAACGGCGTATCCCTCCAGAACGCTAACCCGCCCATCGAAGACATCAGCGCCGCCGCAGGTAGGAATGGATGCGCCGTGAGATAGTTCCGGACGAGGAACCGGATAGCGAGTAACTCGAACCCGGCAAATGCCACGTGCGATGCGAGATTAGCGAGGATCTCCGATGCGAGATATTGAGGCTCGAGAGCTAGTAGCGTCGTGAGATATATAACTGGTCCGTCTGACGGCGGAACACTGGTAGGGCGAAGCTCAGCGGACCAGGTGCCCGCGGGGCCGGGGCCCGAGTTAGCGGGCGGAGGACTCGTGTCTAGATCGAAGCTGATGACGGGGGCGCCGGGCGAGTCCGAGTCATCTGGGGATGACGGAGATGGCGTGGAGGCCCGGCGGGGAGGAGTGTGCGGTGTGTCATCGGGGGGATCGGAGATATCAACGACTTCGACTTCGATGGATTGTAGTATTGATCCGGCAAAGACGTCGTCGTTGGCGTTATTGAACGGGCCGGATTCGTCGGGGTTTTCGTCACTGGGGCCCTCGGGGTCATCGGGGTTCGATTCGGCTCGGTCTGGGCGGTCCCGGGGCGGGGTTTGCGGCCGCCGGAGAGGTCCCCCTGGCATGATATCAACGGGGGAATCTAACCCGCTGTTGTCGGGTACCGGGAGTAACCCCATAAAGTACTGGTTGAATATCCCGTGAAAGGTGGCTTCGCAGTGCACCCAGAGACTATAGGAAAGAGCTGGGGCGATGGTGAGAAGGGCGCCACACGTCCATTTTGCGAGCGATGTTACGGTGAGTTCGCTGGGGAGGGATGGCGGTGGACATATTGGGGAGTAATTGGTCCATGGGATGAAGAATAGAGGGTGTGGAAGCCAGTAGGGACTGATAGCTCCGACTCGCTGGAAGAGAATCCACATGTGAGTGTGCAGACTAAGCCACGTCCACAAGGCGACGACCCATGGGTAGGACATACCCCGGGGAATAACCCAGTGATATCTCAAAAACTTGAGCGCCAAATTCGTCGGGATGCCCGCCAAAAACAGCTTCACAAGTCTATTACGTCCCTGCAAGCCGCCTCCCATGATAAGATCCCGTAGTTGAAGAGCCCCATAAGCTTTCCAAACCATAACACGATTCCTGATGCCCCCGAAACTCCACATGCCGCCCTCCAACATGATAGCCCCGACATGATGCATCCGATAGCCCATGGCAGTTTCGTACGCGACAAACTGCGACTGCATGAGCATTTCATCGTCGTCGCCGCCGTCGGGCTCCGCCACGCCAATCACGTGCATAACCTCGTTGTGTGAGCGGATGATTCTGCGCGACCGGTCTCGGCTTTCCGGGTTGGAGGGGCGTCCGCGGTCGTCGTGCGGGTGGTTTAGCGAGGGGTGAGGGGGGCCTGCGGCGTATACGACGGCGTCGTAGGGGGATCGGCCCTGGAGATGGGTTAGTGGGATGTGAAGTGAGTAAGGGTTTTTACAATGCGCTTACCAGGCCGAAGGCGGTTAAGGGCTCTAAGAGACCCATTATGTAAAGAAATGATTATATGTAATGTGGTTAATGAATTGAGGCTGAAGCCGCATAAACGGGCTTGTGGACATTTTGAATGATGTGGTCACGATGATTCAAACGACTATGAAATGGTAGTTACACCCTCTAATAAGGTCAGCGATGCGCGCGGGGGACCCCTGTAGCCGATAAGATATGATATCGATAAGAAATTTGCAGCGGGAAAAAATAACGGCGATGGGTGAAATATATCGACATGTAGACAGCACAAGCGACATATTTGCCGTGGTACATATAGAAAACAGTCGGACACAATGGCGACTAAGCAGCCGCTCAAAACGAGCTTTGATGTGGATAAAGTTATCCAGCCTATTTTTGCGGGTGGCGCCGTGGCGGTTGACGATGCGGGACGGGTGTTAGCTACCGTTCTGGAGGAGGATGTGATTTTGACGGATGTTGCGACGGGGCAGAATTTGGCGAGAATCGAGGGGGTATGTATGAAGAGAGAAGAAGAGATGTGAATTGGTTCTAATGGTTTTTCATGGTTTCTAGGATATGGAGCAAATCTCTACGATTGCATTGACTCCCGACGCCTCCCATCTTATCGTTTGCTCGAAATCCCTCTCTATGCATACATATAGTCTTACCCGACCAGCCGAGACTCCCGGGAAAATCACCGCTACAAAGGTCCGCAGTACAAAGGCGCACACCACCCCCATTAACTCGGTTACTATCGACAAGACTTCGACGTTACTCGCGACCGGTGGCACTGACGGGTCGATTAAAGTGTGGGATATCTCCAAGGGTTTCGTCACGCATACCTTCCGGGGACCTGCGGGCTTGGTTACCTCGTTGCGCTTCTTTGAGGTGTTAGTTAGACCGGGCGAGAAGGGACGCAAGGGGAAGGGGGAGACGGCGGAGGCGGAAGGGACGGATGGGTTGGTTACGAGGTTTAGATTGGCGTCGGGGAGTCAGGATGGTAAAGTGAAGATTTGGGATTTACATAAGCGTGGCGCCGTGGCTACCCTGGATTCCAACGTTTCTGACGTCACGGCGATTGATTTCTCGGTTGAGCAGCAGGCGCTGGTAACCGTGTCTCGTGATAAGACTCTCGTTTGGTGGGATGTCCGGTCGTGGAAAGAGCGGAGAGTCGTCCCTGTCAAGGAGACTCTTGAGGCGGGTGGTTTTGTCGATGATGGTCGGATTACCTGGGCGGCAGGCGTCAAGGGGAACATGCGTTTCTTCGACACCGAGTCTGGCGCTGAGTTGACGACTGAGCAGGATGAGGGCTTGGAAACTGAGGCGATTGTTAGTGGTGTTGGTCGGGCTGGTCTTCCGTTTATCCTGGTTGCGTTGGCGGATTATACTATTTGCTTGTATGCTGTGCCAGACCGGACGAAGCAGGATGTCTTTGAGGATCCGGAACCGTACCGGAGAATCTCGGGTACCCATGATGATATCATTGACTTGGCGTATCTCCTGCCTGACCGGTCGTTGCTAGCTTTGGCTACGAACTCGGAGGATATTAGAATCGTCTCGGTGGTTGACCAGGCTCCACCACTGGATGCGCCAACCTCGATGGAGAAGGTGTCGCCATACTTTGGACAGGATGTTGCGTTGTTGCATGGCCATGACGATATCATTTTGACTTTGGATGTGGATTGGTCGGGCCATTGGGTAGCTACCGGTGCCAAGGATAATACTGCGCGGTTGTGGCGGATTGACGCGGCGAATGACTCGTTTGAGTGCTATGCTGTGTTCACCGGCCATGCTGAATCCATCGGTGCTGTTGCCCTTCCTAAGGGGATCCCACAAGCTACCTCTGCTGCGTTTAAAGACCCATTGGCTCACCCGCCAGCTTTCTTGATCACGGGTAGTCAAGATCAAACTATCAAGCGGTGGGATATCCCCCGGACAAAGCCGGATTCGTCTGCTGCTCCACTACGTGCCACATACACGCGGAAGGCCCACGACAAGGACATCAACGCTCTTGACATCCACCACTCAGACACGCTTTTTGCTTCTGCGTCGCAAGACAAGTTGGTCAAGGTTTGGTCAGTGGAAGATGGTGAGGTGCAGGGTATTCTGAAGGGACATAAACGTGGTGTGTGGTCTGTTCGGTTTGCGCCGGTCGGTATGCCCGCTATTCTGGGTGAGACTGGATCGGTTGCTGGTCGGGGTCTTGTCCTGACGGGTTCCGGTGATAAGACTGTTAAGCTGTGGAATACGGCGGATTATAGCTGTATCCGGACGATGGAAGGACACTCGCACAGTATCCTGAAGGTGGCATGGTTGAAGGTTCCTGCGGGCGAGAGCGCACAGAAGAAGATTCTTGTGGGGTCGGCGGGTGGTGATGGGTTAGTTAAGATTTGGGATGCTAACACTGGTGATATCGAGTGTACCCTTGACAACCACGAGGACCGTGTCTGGGCTTTAACCGTTCACCCTGAGACTAACACTTTAGTCTCTGGTTCTGGTGACTCTACCGTGTGCTTCTGGAACGACACCACGGTGGCTACACAAGCTGCTGCCGAGGCTGCCCAGGCGGTCCTCATTGAGCAGGAACAAGAGTTGGAAAATCACATGCACGCGGGATCTTACCGGGAGGCTATCACATTGGCGTTACAGTTGAATCACCCTGGTCGACTCCTCAGACTGTTCACCAAGGTTGTGACGACACGGGAACCTGACGCTGGTAGTATGACTGGGCTGGTTGCTGTGGATGAGGTGATTGCGTCGTTGTCAGATGAGCAGCTTTTCATGCTTCTCCAGAGACTGCGTGATTGGAATACCAACGGGCGGACAGCTCCTGTGGCTCAGAAGATTCTGTCGGCGGTTTTGAAGAGTTACCCTGCCTCACGACTGGCTACGTTGTCTGTAAAGGGTAAAAAGGGCCTCAAGTCGTTGCGTGAGGTCTTGGCAGGCTTAAAGGCTTATTCAGAGAGACATTACAGACGGTTGGATGAGTTGGTTGATGAGAGTTATTTGGTTGAATATACCCTGGCAGAGATGAATTCGCTGATGCCTGTGGCGGTGGATATGGAGGTGGAAGATGAAGATGTTATTATGGCTTAGTGATTTTATCGGCATTTATAGGGAGTTTTTGGGCTTTGTTTCTGGGCAGATTTCAATCAATAAAAAGCATGTTCTTGATAGTTACACAACTTGATAAGCTATATTAAGTGATGGTTGCACATAGTTACCAGGGGTCCACAATTTATCTCCACGCACAAGGCTCCCAAGCGCAAGGCTGAGAATAAATTACTTTTTTGTCTTCTTGTGATATCAAACCCCAACAAATCATCAATTTACGCCATGTCACACGCCCAAACCGGAAGTAAACGACCCGCCGACTCTTTGCTAGATTCATTTAGTGGTCCGCCATCACCGGCGTCGAAACGCAGTCGTGTGGGTAGTCATGAGTTTCAAGCTGAGGGAGAGACGCCGGGGATGCGCGACGAGTCTGATGAGGAGGTCGAGGAGGAGGAGATAAAAACGACGAGACAGACGGCGCCTACGGATGGTTATGCGGATTTATATCTGGATACTATTGATCGGAATGTGTTGGATTTCGACTTTGAGAAGCTCTGTTCGGTTAGCTTGTCGAATATTAACGTGTACGCTTGTCTTGTATGCGGGAAGTATTTCCAGGGACGGGGGACAAAGTCGCATGCGTATTTTCACGCGTTGGATGAGGATCATCATGTTTTTATTAATATGGGGTCGCAGAAGGTTTATGTTCTGCCTGAGGGATATGAAGTTACAAGTGCGTCGTTGGATGATATTAAGTTTGTTTCGAACCCGGTTTATGAGAAGGCGGATGTTGCGAGGTTGGATAGGCAGGCGGCTACGGCGTGGACTTATGGTGGGATACGACAGTATACGCCGGGGTTTGTGGGGATGAATAATATCAAGGCTAATGACTACGTTAACGTGGTTGTTCAGGCGTTAGCCCATGTGCCGCCGTTGCGGAACTTCTTCCTTGTTACGGATGTATCAAGTCGATCTGAGTTAGTCCGTCGCTACTCCCTTCTTGTGCGGAAAATCTGGAATCCGCGCGCCTTCAAAGCCCATGTATCCCCACATGAACTTCTCCAGGAGATTGCTCTTCAGAGTAACAGACGCTTCACACAAACCACCCAGGCAGACCCCGTGGAGTTCTTCAGCTGGTTCTTGAATAACCTCCACATTGGCCTTGGCGGGTCCAAGACGAAGCCGGGTTCTTCGGTGATTCAGAAGGCTTTTCAGGGGAAGATGCGGGTGGAATCTCAGGCTATTACGGCGAAAGAGGAGGCGGGTGATCGTTTGAGATTCGAGGAGGCTGTTGATGTTAAGGTGGATATTGTCCGGTTCTTACTATTGACCTTGGAGTTACCTGCTGCGCCGTTATTCCAGGATGAATTGGAACGGAATATCATTCCGCAGGTACCACTGCGGACTATCCTGGAGAAATACAACGGAGTTCGCGCCCAGGAACAACTTGCCCAGCGGAAACGGTACCGTCTTATGCACCCGTTACCACCATACTTGGTCTTCCATATCAAGCGGTTCTCGCAGAATAAGTTTGTTTCTGAGCGGAACCCGACGATTGTCACGTTTGATGAGACGGGGTTGGATGTCTCGGGATTGGTGCAGCCGGATCCTAAGTATGCGGCGCCGTCGCAGCCGATTATCTATGATTTGGTTGCGAATGTGGTTCATGAGGCGGTTAGCGCACGGGATGATGTGTCGGATAGTGGCGAGGAGAAGAAGACTTGGAGAGTTCAAGTACAGGATCGGGGACGTGGTGAGTGGGTTAGTGCACAGGATTTGTTCGTGGATAAGGTGCAGAAAGAACTGCTGTTTTCGGGAGAAAGTTACTTGCAGATCTGGGAGAGACGGAAGTAGATTATAATACAGTCAAAATGATATCAGGGACTCGTCTCTTATTGTTGTTGTTGATATTTAATCTATTGCGGTTGATCTCCACTATTATTATGGTTCTAACCCGGCGGAACAACCGTTGCTAAACTTTCCCGTGACATTATATAAGAAGCGACTCCGTTACATTCATTACACACCCATCTAGTTAACCAGGATAAACGACGGCCCAGAGACAATCGTAGTCTCATTCAAAACACCCGTCAACGGCGCCGAGTTAACCAACGAGACATACGTAATACCCGCGACATCCTGAGGGACAGTGCACGTGCCGGCGGCAGCATCAAACGTAGAGAACTCAGAACCACCTGTAAGACCACCCGACGTGAACGCGCAGTGCGTAACACCCGTAGTCGACCCCGCCTTCAACGTAATCTTACTACCAGGGGTAGCAGGTGTCCCAGCAGCAGGCGAAGTAACCGACAGCGTACCGAACGGTGTAACAGCCAAGTTCGATCCATCAGGGCACGAAGAGATGAAAGGCGCAGCAAGAGTGAACACCTCACGGGGCGTCAAGGGCGCATCAAAAGGCTGCGGGACAGCAAGAAGCCCCGCGGCCGTGCGAATGAATGTCTGGTGACGAGCCTCCGTGGTCAAAATGGACCCGGCGGCCGTCAAGATAGACGAGCTGGAAACCAGCGACGCGGCACCCAAGTAGGCGGAGACACCGACGTTCTCAAGAACCGCGGCAACGACAACCATGCTCTTGGCATCGGTGAACCCAAAGTTATACGTGCATGGCTCAACGGGCTTAACGTTGTTCGCGGCGATAGCCTGTTGGAGGAACGAGGCGTGCGAGAATTCGCTGGAGGGCAGGTTCTTGAGATCGGTGAGTTGCTTGGCGTTGAGGCCTAGAGCGGTGAAGTCACTATCAGGGAACTTTTCGAAACCTTGTTGGTAGAAGGTGGCTTCGAGCCATTCGAGGGTGAGAGCACTGTGGAATTGCGGTTAGTTTATGTGGGTGATGAAAGAGGGAAGGGAAACGTACAATTGGAGGATGTCAACGTCGGTTAAACCGGCGGCAGCGGCAGCGGCATTCTGACGCTTTCCAAGCTTTAAAAGACTAAGTTGCTCGTCATTAAGTTTAGGCAGGGCAGGGAAGGCAACAGCCGAGCCAGCGAGGAAAAGGCTAATGAACGAAGAGATTCTCATATTGATTATATTATGATGACGACTGGTGAAATGAATAAAAAGAGTGAATGAAAAAAAAGTCACCGGGACTTGAACTAGAAAAAGAATAAAGAAGTAGAAAGAAACGAAAGAGCAACCAGTGCTATCACCAAAAAAAAGTCGATGAAGAGGAAACCAGATAGAAAGTGGAATCTAGATGGGCACATGTTCTATTATATACTCAGACATAGTATAAACGAGTTTCTATGCGGATTGGAAAGAACCCCGGTAGTTTCATTGTGGAGATCAGGAACATAGGAACGAGGAGTTCCGAGCGTGAAGAGGGATATCGTAGCGGAGTTTGTTCCACCTACCTGTATCCATCCATTCAAACACGGACCTGCCAAGTAATATCTTATCCTCACTGTCTATGTAGGTATGTATGTATATGCATGTGCACTCATTTCATTTCATTAACAAGCTATATAGACAAGGTATCTCGGTGTCACCTCACATGTCATGTAAGTGGCGGCGTGCCTTCCCTAAGCCATGTCATGAATCATCATGAACTCTACACAGGACGTTGTTAGCTTGATCTTCATTGCCACTCATTCATTCACTCATTCACACATGTTCTTCATTCTTATGCTCGAAACAAAACTGACACATGGATACTCACTTCGCCCGTTGTCGCCCCTGCGTCCGGTCACGGTTCTGGCCATGCATTGACTCGTTTCAAACAACAACCCTTGTTTCAATGAGGTCCCACCGTACGGAAGTCTTCTCTTCCGATCAAGAACCCGACTACTCTTAAACCTTCTTTGCAATATGCTTGCTTCCAAATTGATCCTTCCGCTCTGGCCTGGCCTGGCCTGGCCTGTCACTTTAAACTATTGTCCTAATTGGAAATCAAACCACATCAAATTCAAGCTTAAAACTAAAATGCTAAATACTCATACAAAAGCAAAAAATGTTCCCCAGCCTAATATCCCATCTAAAGCGCATAAGGGTTCAACGACCGGATCGTCAAGCAGGGAGGACTCTTGCTAAGATCAGTCTTGAGAATAACCGGTACCCGCGTCATCTCACGCACATCCTGAATGAACTCGCCGTCTTCCTCGCGAAGAGTGAATGTCGACAACCACTTATCCTTGAGAGACTCACGAGCCTGCTGCGCCTTGGGCGCCCGCTGGCTACGAGGAGACCCAGGAACGCTCTGCGCATTACCCTCAACAGCCAGGGAAACACCAGCCATGGCGTCCGTGATGTCCGAAGCATTATCAGTGTCATCATCATCAAAGAGAGCATCCACCGCAGCAGTTGACTGGCTAGTAGTCTCCGTCTGCTTGCGGATGGTCTCCTCACGCTCACGGCGCACCCGCTCGGCATCTTCCGCCTGGCGAGCAGCAGCAACGTTGCGACCGTTGGCACGGGGACGCTCATCATCAGGAACATACGCAGAAGAAGGAACGCCCTTCTCCCAGTACAGCTCCAAGACACGCTTCTCCTTGCGGAACTCGGCCTTCTTTAGAGGCAGCTGGTCACAGTGCACACGCTTTTCAAAGCCCCACTGAGGAATAAGAACATCAAAAGCAGACTCGTAAACAGCAACCACAATACCCTCGACAATCAGATCGCCACCGTTGGCAACCCGCTCACGGTCCATAGCGCGGCAAGACTCAATGTGCACGCTCTGATCCTGGGCGTTTTGCGCAGACTCCTCCTTGACGTTGTAAGTGTCAATGATCTTGACAAGAGCATCAACCTCTTCAGGGTAAGCTTCACCCGCAAGAACAGCAGTGAGCTGGCGGTGAACAATGATATCAGCATACCGGTGCACGGGACGAGTGAAGTGAGCATAAGCAGGCAAGTTCAGGGCGTAATGGGGCCACAGAGCCTCGTCAGTGTTGCTAGGCAAAAAGTACTTGGCCCGAGACATGGTCTTGTACAGAAGAATCTCCAGACCCTTACGGATGTTATCGTCGTCGATCTTGAAGAGAGAGTTCTGAAGCTTGCCACTGGAGCTAGCATCAATGTCGAACCCGAGAGCAGTCATACGCTCGACAAAAGTCTGAAGTCTGCGGGGGTTAGGCGACATGTGACGGCGCAGAAGAGCCTTGTCAGGAAGACCCTTCAGAAGACGCTGCGCAACATAAGCGTTGACAGAGTGCGTGAGTTCCTCCCACATTTCAGTAGCAGGCGAGGTCTCAAACAGGTTGGTGCGAACAGGAGTGTTCTCGTCGTCCAGCTGCGAAAGTAGACGAAGAGGAGCAATGGGCTCACTACCGCCACCAAGACGCTTCTCCTTGAGCTTCTCGCAAACAGCGTTAAGCACGCAGATATCACGAGTGGGGACCGGGCCGCCATCCTGCTTGCCACCAAGAATAGTATCAATGCCGTCAAGACCGATAGTAGCAACACTCTTGACGATAGCCTTACCGACCCAGGTCTGGTCTTCGTAGATCTGGCCAGTGGTGGGGTTAACGGTAAAGACAACACTGAAAGTGAAACGCTCCTCAGCAGGCTTCAGAGCGCAAACATCGGCCCAGATCTGGTGGGGCAGAAGAGGGCAAGCACGGTTCAACAGGTGAACGGCAGTACCACGCTTGCGAGCCTCACGGTCAGCCAGAGAGTTGGGCTTGACAAAGTGGGTAACATCGGGAACGTGAACACCAATCTCAAGCTTATCATCGACATACTTGACGTGAACAGCGTTGCCAAGCTCCATGGTACCGCCAAAGTCAACGGTGAAAACCTTATCTTCGCGGAAGTCGCGACGAGAGGCAACCTCCTCTTCGGATTCCTTGGCGATAGACCATTCATGGAGGTTGACACTGCGAACAACAGCATCGGAGAAAGCATCGCTGGGGAAGTTGTTGTCACGGAGAAGAGCATCAGTCTCAACCTTAACATCACCCATAGCACCCAGCTGCTCAACAAGAGTACCGAAGGGGTGGAGGGAGGTTATGGGCCAGCGCTTGATGGACGCAACGAATATACGATCAGCGTAGGCAGCGTGGTTTTCAACAAAGTCTCTAGGTGCCTGTTCAGTGGGAATGGCAATAAGAGGAACACGCTTATCAGTAGGCTTGAACCACACAATCTTGGGCTTCTCAGTGTGCTGAGGACGCGAGTTGCCACCATCACGGGCAGCACGCTCGGCCTCCTGTCTGTCCTTGGTAGCCTGGCTGCTAGGACGCAACAGACCAAGAGTACCAGAGAACATCTGGCCGCTCATACGGTCAACAACAGCAACGACGTGACCGGCGTAGAGAGGCTTCTGTTCATCACTAATCTCCTCCTCCTCAACGAGCAGGAGAGACTGGCCCTCAACTTCGACATCGTCATTCTTCTTCTGGGTAGGACGCTCACGAAGAGAGCCGCGGCGACGAATACCGCCCTCAGCAATCCCTTCGATGCCGACGACAGAGTTGTTGCGAGACTCGTTATGGTCCTTGCGCTTCTTCTTCTCCTCCTTCTCGCGCTTCTGCGACCAAACTTCATCGACGTCAAGCAACTCAACGGCAACCAAGTCACCCTCGAGAGCACGGTTACGATCCTTGGAACCGCAAATGAAGATATCAGCATCAAGAACACCATCAGCAGTGGTAACGTAGGCATCAGAACGGTTCTTCTTGTTGACACGGAGAATACCCTGCACCAGGCTACCACCCTTAAGGAGATCAGGCAGAGAAGCCTGAGGAAGGTAGGGAGTGAACAGAGTCTTGCGGGGCTGCTGGTTGTTGCCGCCCTGCTGGTGCTGCTGGTGCTGTTGTTGCGGACCCATCATGGGAACATGCTGGTTAGGAACCATGCCCTGAATATGTCCCATTTGCTGAGCCTGAAGAGCTTGAAGCTGGCTGATCTGCATCGGGTTAAGCTGCACCATCATGGGGTTGCCCATGTTACCCATGCTACCCATAGCAATCATGGGCTGCTGCTGGAACATGTTGGAGGTAGACTGGTGAGACACAGAGTTGCGAGTACGGTGACCAGGCTGGAAGTTTTGCTGGCCCTGGGCAGGTACCAGGCCCTGAGCTGGAGCCTGCTGTCCGTTGGCAGAACCAGCGTCAGAGGCGGCCTGGCCGGGACCCTGGCGCCAGTTGCCCTCAAAGTTGCGCGAAGGTGTACGGCTGTGGCCACCACGACCACCGCCACGACCACCGCCAACAGCGACAGACTGGGAGCGACCATGGCCACCACGGCCACCGCGACCACCGGCACTAAGAGAAGCACCACCGGTGTTCTGGGATTGACCAGTGGCCTCGGAAGAAGCGTTGCTGATGGTCTCATCGTTACCAGCGCTAGCCGAAGCACTAGCGGCAGCGGGGAACTGGAAGCCAGCGGGGTTGTTGGTGGAACGCTTGCGCTCAGCATCAGCAGCGGCACGACGAGCGTCAGCAAGAGCCAAAGAGTGTCTACGCTGGTGACCGCCACCGCGACCACCACGGCCAGAGTGTCCACCAGTGTGACCGTTGTTGTCCGCGGCACCGGCAGAAGGAGCTGGAGGAGGACCCGCAGACGAAGGAGTGCGACGGTGTGACTGGGGCTGCTGACCGGGCATCTGGGCGACCTGAATGGGGAACTGGAATCCGGGCTGAACACCCATCTGAGCAGGAACAAGCTGGCCCATCTGACCCATCTGACCCATCTGGCCCATCTGTCCAAACTGGCCAAACTGGCCCATCTGAGCACCGAGCTGACCATTGATCATGGGGATGTTACCCCCAACCATGCCAAACTGGGGGTTTGTCAGGTGCTGCTGGTTGAAAAGCTCAATCTGCTGCTGCATGGAAGTAGTGTCAACTAGACATCACAAATATGTTAGCAGTCGTCCTCGAAACAAACTATCTATCTGATCGGCGCAAACTTGGCACTAAGCAGGGGATGTATAAGCTGCAGGCGCTAATAGAGCCGTCTAGGGTCTGTACCCTGGTTGGGCTGCATGCAATAGCTTGATGCACCCCCGCGTGTTGCGCGCGCCCCGCCTTCATGTACGATTTCAAGGCGATAAAGCCAAAATGATGACATGTGGCGCAAATGGGACACAAAGTACGGTTGCCAAAGAGCAAGAATGACAAAGTACCAGGGGGCTGGGAGCCACAAGGTGACGCAAGATCAGAAAGAAACATCGGAAGCAAGGAAAAACTTACGGCCAGGGCTCGTCAAGTACGACACCAGAGGGGTAACCTCGGACGGCGAGCGACGATGGGCAATGTGGAGACGACGACCATTTACCTGAGGCGCATTTGGGTTAGGCGGCGGCTGGAGGTTGCCATTGGGGTTGTGGCTGGTGGTAGGAGAAGTGTTGTTGCTCATGTTGGGCAAATTATAGATGAATAATGATAAGACCGAAGTCTATTCGGTGTGTAGTATATAGGATAAGAGAAGCTGCCTGTATAGTGAAGTACAGGCAGAGGAGATGTTTAGAGGAGATGCTGTAAGAGCGTCAACGCTGAAACAAGCTATCGCCAGAAAAAAAAAAGAGAAAAACCGGAAGGATGTGGAGGTGCAAAGAACGAACGGTATATTCCGTTCAAGGGATGCTAAAAGAGAGCACAGGTGGCAACAGTACTCGTCTTGTCGCGAAGAACTTCAAAGATGGCAAAAGAAAGAATTGAAGAGCAGAGCGTCGAGGAGTCCGAGTCACCCGATCTGATGTTTTTCAATACTAAAATCGGTCGAACTGCTTATCACGCGGATACGAGACAAGAGACCAGAGACGGAGGTGAGAGACACAACAAGTGACGTGCGAGACTTTTTTTGACTTCTTGAATGGGAGATGAAAGCTAGAGACGATGATGCGATATCTAGAGACAAACGGCCGTGAACACGACAAGGCAATTCAATTGCGACTTGGTGTGGGATATACAATGCAGCCGGTAAAGGGTGTGCAGACGGCGTGAGGCTAGATTGGAAGGCGACTGAAGCAACTCGCAGCAAGAGCCTGGATATGATAAAGTCTGTAATGACAGAGTTGTGGCGTTTTTTTTGTTTGCAACAACGGCAGATGTTTATCTCTGGCGCGCAGCGGGGTGGCCGAAAGGGCGGAGATAGAGTAAGATAAAGGAGATATAGAGGAAAAGTAGAGCTGTAGAGAAGATTTGGGAAAGACGGAGCTGGGTGGCTTATATGTAGGTGTCGAAGATGGTGGATGCTGTAACAGTGAAGGACAAGGTTCGTTAAGTATGTGAACGAAGGCGTGCGATGGCGACACAGAGCGTTGAGCGGTACGCACAAAGAATACCAGTTCGAGCCTGCGAAAATGATGAACCTTCAAGGTTTAGATGGGAGAATGGGGATTTTGCTATAACGAGAAGTGGGAGATTCGCAGAACGCGAGGAATGAAAGTGATGAGAGGTGGCTAGAACGAAACTCAGATGAGGGGGTGGTGCGAGAGCGAGATCAAGCCTATAAGTAGTGAAGACAGAAGGCAGAGGAAAAAAAAAGAGACTGAGCCAGAGAGAGAGCTTGCGCACTGGCAGAGCGATACAGCCAACATGGCCTGGAGAAGACGCCCGGACAGTGCCCGTTGGAGTTAGACTAATAGGCGGCACAGGCCCTATGGTTAGTGGGCTTTTTGTCCAGACACCCTAAAATTAGTGGAAGTATCGCCCGCTTACCCGTTCAGCCGTCTGTGGGAATAGGCGTTCAACAGTAAAAAGTACCGCCCGATCACGTCGTTTTGGTGCGGGGGCGAACATCTTTACGTAGATGCCTGTCTTTCTTTCTTTGGCCGTAATGTCTCGGCAAGGTCACGCAGCTGTCTTGGGATTTGGGAATCATTGAACGACTGAGTATACATAGGGTTTTGTCTAATCGCCCGAGTTGGCTTGACCGTACGAGGGTTAATGATATGTCCACTAGGTACATACAATAGGATCACGATCATCTGCACGCATCTTCTTTTTGTAAAAGTGTACATACACGGTCAGTTGGAGCGAGCTTCAAATCCTCAGGCTATTGTTTCCAGCTCCCTCAGTATTCTTGTTCTCTGACCCCAAAAGCTTCCAGGTCATTGAGGCCAAGGTATCCACATGTGTACATACGCCTATTCAACCAGGGGGGCACCACACGACGCAATGACAATCTGGAGGGGGAAAGACTCGAATGAGGGGCCGGCAAGTCAGCCAATCTGCGAATCATCAATACCACAAGTTTGGACAGGTCTGACGTAAAGATGTGCATAGAGATCTGGACTTTACGGGAACTATATTAGTGGACCAATAGTTCTTTTTTGAGCCGAGGAAGATGGTAGCTACGTCCTTCGCCTTTAGCGTTTCTGTCAATGTCGTCATAGATCTTTTTCAGTTCTTGATAAAAACTTCAAGTTGACGACCGTCGCCACGTCTGGATATGACATGTGTTTCATCTTGTTATTGTTGAGTCGCTGAGACGACAGAGTTTTGGGGCCCGGGGCGT
This sequence comes from Huntiella decipiens, assembly GCA_003032515.1. NCBI lineage: Eukaryota > Fungi > Ascomycota > Sordariomycetes > Microascales > Ceratocystidaceae > Huntiella > Huntiella decipiens. The sequence continues at coordinate 226,955 of NETU01000597.1, forward strand.
GCACGAGTAGCTTGAATACAGAGCGAGGAGCCCGAATGTTCTGACCAGCTATTCTTTTCCCTTAGTCTTTTGTCTTCATTATTCGTAGCAATAAAGCTCCAAAAGCTCTACGTCCTTCCCGAGTTAGCGCGATTGCTATGCTGCTCGAGCGTCATCGCGCTTTAACCCGCCTATCCACGACAAAGGGTTAACTTTCATTGATTCTTGAGGCCATCATGGTAAAAACACACGACATTTTGAGTTTGTCTTGGATTGGTCGGCGGAGTAGCGGCACCGATTGAAACAAATAAATCAGTGACTTGCTATAACAGCACTGACCAGATAGTAGGGCGGGTCTTATTTTGGTCACTTCGTTTACACGACCGGAAGAGTCGTAGCAAAGGCTCTGAGCGCCGTGGCACATTTGTAGGTCAATGGTGGCGTACATACAGTGGGGCCGGGTCTACCCAGTCTGAATAGAGGGGAGCAGCGGAAAGATGTCAGAATGGTGTTTGGAGATCATCAAATCCGATTTGCAATAAGCGATGGATTTCATCGTGGATAGATCTAGACTTATCGATATATACCGATGCATTCGGAAATATATGCTAATTCCGAATACCTAAACTGGTTGTTCTGCAGACGCAAGACACAACTGTGGTTCATGTTGTCAGTGAACCCAAAATGCATATGCGAATTCTTTACCAGACATTGATCAAAGTTGGAGAACCAGGTTAAACTAAGTGCGGTCCAGTGATAGGGTTAACACTACATACAACCCTTGACTCGACCCCGGCTCCCAAGTACTCCTGCTATTTTGAGAACCATTTGCTGCGACAGCTCAAGCAGCACGAGCCTCGATTCCCAAACACGAAACGAGAGCCTGGCAAACAATGGTGAAGTTTTCACACGTTTCGAGACAAACAAGTAGCCGCAGCCCATAGAAAAAGAAGAAAAGATAATTGAAGGCTTGCCTATAGATTATCACCTGAGAATTTAGGGTGCCCCGCATATCGACACTCACAACTCCTGGTCATTTGAATTTCCAGAAACGGCAAGTTAACACACACATGAGAGTTTTGTAAGAGTTGATATGCACAGCATATCAAATACTTTATACGCAACAAATCTCCGTATCGGAATCTAAATATCCTTACAGCATGACTCTCTTCTAACCAAATCTCTAACAAACCTGTATCTCGATCTACAACACAACCAAAAACGCAATCCCGATGTAAATCCATCAACCCTCATCGCCAGAAAATCATCCTCAATTATGGCGATCCTCCCAATTGCTGTCAGTTAAGAACTGAGCCGCCAAGACATCGATCCCGAGGCGGTTTCATACGTGCAAGAGATGGGCGATAGTTCGTACAATGATGAAAATCATATGTCCAGAGTAAGGGTTTTCATAGAAAGAGACCTAGCCAAGTCACCTGATGTGAGTGAGGTCACTTGTAAAAGCCAATTTGATACTGATACCGCGACGTAGCTTTCATGTTGTGTGCACGGAAAGGGAAAACCCGCTGTGCTACGACAATCTCTAAGCTCCGCTGTAAGCACTTCCGCGTGCCCCACCATGCTAGATGAGGGGCAGCCATAGCCGAGGGCGACTGAAGCTAGCTTTTAACCATACAGGGTTATAAAATAAGCGAACCACTCGCTTACCTAAGACAAGGCTGGCGTCAAAAAAGTCGTAGCCTTGCAGGATGAAAACACCAAGAGTAGTAATAGGGACGCGACATTTTGGGCAATCGGAACTCTACATAGTTTCCGTTTGTGAGCAGAATCAGACATATGAGAAGCGTACGCAGGTTCCTTCCATTTTGTTGTATTTTGACAATTTTTGCGGGTGGATAACTTTTGCTGTTTAGACCATCCGTCTCCCCATTCCTTTCTCTTTTCCATTCTGTTTCTGTTTCTTCTTCATCTTGGTTTTGAAGTTTGATCATTGAAATCATCGGCAAATCGCATTCACCTTATTGCCACTTTACTTTTGTTTTGTTTGCGACTTAAAAAAAGACGGAAAACTCTCGACACTCTCGTCTTTTCGGACTATTTGCTTTTCATCACCTACAAAATGTCCCGCCCTCGTTCTGTTATTTCAAAAAATGGCTACCTTACTAGCCCTACCCGCGACACACCGGCTGGTTCGCTTCACAACACCGGCTTGATTTCTGACCTCTTCGATGTCCGCAACTCGGAGATTAGCCACCGCGATGCACTTGAACAAGCGAAGGCCGAACACGATAGAGTTCGTGAGCGGGCTCTTCGTGTGTTTGAGATGCACGAGCTGGAAGTCGAGAGACAGCGCATCGTGGATGCCCAGGCTAAGGAGCAAGAGCGCCTGAAGAGAGAGGCAGCTGTTCTGGCCGAGAAGCAGCGGTTGGAGGCACTGCAGAAGGCCAAGGCTAAGGCTCCAACCCCCCCACCAGCACCCAAGGTTGAGCCTGTTGTTGTTAAGAAGGAGAAGGAGCAGGTTCCTCCAATGCAGGAAACCGCAAAAGAAGAAGTCTCTCCCGCGCCTAAGGAAGTCACCAAGCTTGCAGAAAAGGCTGTCCCCGCGGCTGCACCCAAAAAAGAGGAGCCCACCGAGCTCGCCCCCGCCAAGTCAGCAACCAAGAGCATCTTTGGTGCTCCTCTTTCCGCCGCTCCTGCTGCTTCCGTTGGGCTCGGAAAGCCCTCCTTTGGCTCTGCTGCCGCCCCGGCCGGGCTCAAGAGCTCGGACGCCCCCAAGCCCGCGGGTGGCCTTTTTGGAAAGCCCTCTGGAGCCTCTGCGCCGGCTGCTGCTGTTAAACCAGCGGCTGCCCCCGTGGCTTCCAAGCCTGCTCCCACCCCCGCCGCCGCCGCCGTCCCCAAGCCTGCACCTGCTGCCGCTAGCCCAGTCATCCAGGCGGATCCAACATACTTTCCCCACAACCAGCGGTATGTTGAGATCCACAAGAAGCTGAAGGAGCTTCGCAAGGCGGTTGAGAGCACTGCGGCCGTGCCTGGGTCACCACTCAAGGGGAAAGTGGGTGACATGCGCCGCGAGATCCGGAAGTCCATGGGACAGCTCACGGAAGGAGCTGGTTCCAACAAATTACAGGTAAGATACGCTTCTCCCGCGATGCAATATGACATGCATACTAACGCAATATATTATAGCTCGTCAAGATTCGGGCTGTGCTTAAGTCTTCCCTTGATGGTACTCACGTCAGCCCGATGGTTGATGTGAAGGACTATGTGGCGGAGGTACCACCAGCCAAGGCGGAAGATGTTCACAAGGGGGATCAGCTTCCTTCGCTTTTCCTCTACCTCTTGAACATCTTCTCAAAGGCCGTGATAAACCAGTTTATCAACGAGTGTGGTGCTAACCCCAAGGCGGCTGATCCCATTGGCGTAATGTTCAGCCAGATCTTCTCAGACAAGGACTACCATTGGCACGGTTTTACCTTGGCCGACATCTTTTTCGCCAAGATGCGGGTTGTTTGCCCTGTCCTTTTCGGTATCCGCGGTAATGAGCGGGCCGCAGAGGGTAGACTGGCAATTGGCTGGAAGCGGGACGGCCCAGATTTTCTTCCGGAGCAGGCACACTGGGACCGCATGTCTGGACTGGGTGCTGGGTTTGGCGCCATTACGTTACGCGATTTCAGTAAGACGGCTCGCGTAACTCCGGCGCCACCTGTAATTTACTGGACTGCATTAGCAGCTCTGGTAAACACGCCTCCTGCTCATGTGTCGGGCACACAACTGGTCGTTCTCAAGGCGATCATCGAGGGTCACACAACCCGGTTCATCCAATTCTATGGAAATGCAGCCATGGCAGTGTTGAAGCGGGTCTTGGTCGAGTTTCCTCAGAAGGTGGCTAAGAGTCCATCACAAGAGGCACTCGCGGTGTTGGCAGACCGGTTATTGAAGGATGAGGGGTTACGGTTTGTGTAAGGGCCGACGGTAAGAGCTAAAGTTTGTTTTTGCGGCGTCGGGGGCGTTTTCTTTTTCTTTTGGGTATTCATCTGGCATTGATGATCTGTTTGGGTTCTTTGCGGGGCGTTCTTTGTATGGTTATAGTTTCTTTGGTCGAAATATATGTACATGTTTATCTGGATGATTGATCCAATTCCCTAACTACAAAACACCAAACGCCGTGCCAACAAACAATGAAGCAAAATAACGCACAAATGGCTATACAATCAAGAGAAGAACAAGGAGAATGATGAGAGTGATTACCAGAACGCCAATACAACAGCTACTCAGGGTATCTTCGTTGCGCCGGATGACGTATTGCATCTGCTGCATACCTGTCTGCAAACGAGTACCAACACGGTCAGCAACAGCATCCACCTCTTCCAACATTTCTCGTTGCTCCTCTAATTCTCGTCCCATATCATCAGCCTGTCGACGGAGATTTCCGACAGTTTGAAAGACATCATCTAATTGTTCGTCCTGCACGCGCATAATCTCCTGCTGCTGCAACTCCTCAAACTCAGCGGTATAATCCTGGTCACTCGGGCCCGGCGCACTCTCCGTCACCGGTTTATTCCCCGCGGAATCAACAGTCGCCCGCATTGCAGAGACCTGGGCAGTGACATCATGAACAAGGGCCCGACGCCGGGCTACTTCGGCAGTTGAAAGGCCATATGCGGCGGGGGAAGCTTCAACAGCTGCGACAGCGTCGGCAAGGTCATCGAGGTCTTCGGAGAGGACGGCGAGGGAATCTAGGAGGTCGCTTCGGGAGGCTTGAAGTTCGGGGTTGTTCGATGTGGTGCTTAGTGAGGCGATTCGGGAATGCGAAGCGGCGAGGTTTTGGGTGGTGGCTAGTTGTGCGAGAACGTCTCTGGTGGAGTGGCAAAAGGATGGCTAACTGTTAGAATGGGATTTTGTTTCTTATTTTGTTTCTGGATTGTTTTAGGAGAGACACTTTACTGTTGCACTTGAAGGAATGGATCGGCCGACATCGTGAGAATTTGTGTTGGGTATCTCTGTTTTTTTCACTTGTCAGTTCACGATTGTCGCACCGTTATGCGCCTCAATGACGACGCTCAATTACAGATGCTGGGGTCGGTGTGGTAGAGCTCACCGAAACCCTAGATGTGGTTCGACAAACAGGTGGAGGGAGAGAAAACTCAGTAACCCTTTTGTCGTTGTGTCTCCAAGCCCTAGACCCTCTATTGATTTTTTTATTGCGTTCGTTTTTTCTGGTTTAATTCTTGTCTCGTTTATCCGTCTGTCTGCCGCCCATCGTCATTGACTTGCATAATCGACATTATGCTCTTATTATTATTGATATTTTTGATCTGATATTTCGTCACTATTACGTCGATTGACACGAACATTGTTCCAGTAAAAAAAGGACGAAGAAGTTGTATTTTTATTCTGCCAGGTGCCGCTTTGATTGATTGATTGATTTTCTCGCTTCGTGGGTTTCAACCATCTTTAGCCAGTCATCGTCATCGCCATTGTCACCGACTGCAAGTCATCCGCGATTTGCAATATCCACACTTATTTTTTTCAAAGTTGTAACGTGAGAACCATCACACAAAGCTTGTTCAGTCTCCGCCATAGACATTGAGTCTCTCTATTTCACGTCTTCAATATCCAATTACACACGACACCACCCCCACGATCCTACAACGCCGCATATACTGCCGTAACTACTATTCCTACGCTACGACGGCCCTTGTCTCGGAATCATCTTCCATCCGCCATACTTGTCTCTCCGACTCCGACCCCGCCTTCTTGTCTATTTACGATCCGTTTACACGTCACTTGCCCGCCTGTCACTCTACACCACTCGATCTCTTTTCCGCCCCACTCCGACTCCGCCGCTACCGCAGTTGCCGTCTGGTTGGCATTGTCTGCTCGCTTTTTGTGATTCAAGCCGGTCTGCTTCGTGTCGAGAACTGCTGCCACAATGGACAACATATGGACCCGGCGCTCCAAGTAAGTCGGCTGGCCGTGACTGATTTTTTGTGTATATTTTGGCAAACAATTGGCTAACCCTGTTTTCCCCCATGGCAACAGCAGCAAGCTGTCCCTTTCGACTAGCACCACGAACTCTTCAGCACAGCCGGATAGCAACCGAATCGCATCCTTCCCAAAACGCTTTGGCACGGGCGAGATGTCGGCCACGTCTGCCAAGGCTAGTCCATTTGGCACACCGACAGTAACATCACCAACAGCCAGTGCTACCAATGCCTTTGGCCTTGGGTCTGGTGCCTTTGCCTCATTTGGGGGTAACAAGGCGGTAAAGACTCCGGGGTCTGGGCCTGGAAGTGGCGATGCGGGGTCTGGAAAGGCCCTCGCTACGGGTGGTAGTGATGCTGGTAGCAGTGGACGGGTTCAGGAAAGTGAGACGACAACGGCAGCTGCTGGTGATAGACAGACTATGACGACGGAACCGGTACACCCACTTAGCAACAAGTGGGTGTTTTGGTTCCGGCCGCCGACATCCAAAAACCAGGGGTTTGTAGACTATGAAAAGACTCTGCATGCCATGGCGTACTGCTCGACAATCGAGGAGTTCTGGACGGTGTACAGTCACTTGCGGCGGGTATCAACGTTGCCTCAAGTATCGGAGTATCACTTTTTCAAGTGGGGTATCCGGCCAGTGTGGGAGGATGAAGTCAACAAGAAGGGTGGCAAGTGGGTTGTACGTCTCAAAAAGGGCGTCGCCGACCGGTACTGGGAGGACCTTTTGATTGCGCTCATTGGAGAACAGTTTGGTGAGGCAGGCGACGACGTTTGTGGCGCGGTAGTGTCGGTACGGACGGGTGAAGACATAATCAGCATCTGGACACGGAGTGAAGATGGCCGTGTACTTAAGATTAGGTAAGTTTCGCTGCATGTACGGGGTATAGAATAGGCCCGATCACTAGTAGGCTCGACCATTACTAACTTTGACATGTGTTTGCTTTTTTGTAGAGAGACGATGAAGCATATTCTTAACTTCCCCGGTAACACGCGCGTCGAGTTCAAGTCGCACGACTCGTCGATCCAGCAGCGTACTGCGATTGAAGAGCACCGGCGTGAGAAGCAGCAGAACCAGTCAAGTGGTCAAACGCATCACCACGGTGCCATTGGGTCTTTGAGTAACCACACTGGTGGCAGCAGTGGGTCCGGCGGTTTGGCCCTGGGTGGTCGTTTAGGTAGCGCCGGTGCTATTGGCAGTGGCCGGGTCCACCACCAGCACTAGAAGTCTGGTGGGGACGAAGCCCAAGGGCCCGGACGAAGTTCATGGTGGAGTACAAAGCATCAGGACCGAGACACAGAGTGAGTTTTTTGTTCAGAGGAGAGACAGAGAGAAGATGTGATATGTGCGTATGCGTTCGTATGTGTCGTCGTCGTTGTATGTATCAAGATTTAGACAAGTTTCCCGGGGGGTTGTATTTTTTTTTTTTACTTTTTTTTTTATGTACCATTTTTCTGGGTTCGCATTTTGGGATTTGGGTAGGATTCGGGTTGGCTAGGCGGAATGAATGAATGTCTGCCTGACATGCACTGGTTTGATTTATGGGACGATTATAACCAAGATAGATGTACATAGATACATATCATAACTTGATGATTATACCCGCTCGGATATTGTTTGACAGACCCAATATTGGGTGATTTGTGGGCCATAAACACTATGAAGGCAGGTAAGAATTAGCGTGTTTGTGCACATGGTGGCGAATGAGTGGACGTTTGACACCCAATCTTGTCTCTTGTCTCTTTTTTGTTTCCAGGGCATAAAAGAGCTTGTAGCTTATAGGTCGGGGAGGTCACCGACATAACCGCAGTGGATTGCGCGGCTCTGGTGGTGGTGAAACAAGGACGAAACGCCGGGGCCATGAGATTGGCGGACGGGAATGGTGAGGCAGTTTTTTTTGATGAACACAGGCAGGTTGAATTTAGTGCGTGTAGTTCGTGATATGGTCGGATGTTTGTTGGTTTGGCTGGGGCGGTTTTTTATTAGGTGCGGTTTGTGGGCGCGGCTGGGAATTTGATTGGCGGGTGGACTTTTTGGTGTGGTTGTCTTGACGTTTAGTTTTGGGGATTTGCATATTTGATGTGTGTTAGTGGGTAGATATGCAGGTAGATGTACATTGGTTCCATGTTACGACGCCATGCTTCATGTAGAATGATGTAGTCCCTGTGAATCAAAAGTATGCGACATTCCCGACAAGATGGAGTAAATATTTCCTGAACATACGTATGTACTTTGACATATTGATTCCTATGTTGTACATACCACTTCCTGTATATACAAACCTTAGGGTTGTTTCACTGTAATAACCCGTGAGGCTTGGAAGGTATTGCGTGGCCCTCGTTTGGGGATTTGCAGTCCGGGCGGGAAGGAAAGGAGGCTTTGGGAGGGAGGTAGCTTGTTGACAGGTGAAGGGGTCTTGGCGGTTACATGCGTCGAAAAGGAAGAAACGACAATCAATCGTTAGGTAGCGGTGAGATTGAAGGATAGTGATGATCTTGGACGTTGAACCATGTTGCAACAAGTACATACGTAAGTCTCTTTCAACTGATGTGACAGGATAGAACACAACGGGACTTTGAGGTTGAACTACACCATACATAGAATGTACTTTACAAAGGCAGGAATGTACATCATCTCCATAACATTTCCCGTCACAGAAGTCTGGAAAATCATACAATGACGTACGTTGTTAGGATAAACATATACTAAATCGAACAAGCTTCAAGCTAAACAAGCCTACTTTATCAAAAAAAGTATGCCTATATATCTTATGGTTATACTATTCTTGGAAGGAAACATCCCGCGTCTATTCCAGGCCAGGGGTACATGAACAAAGACTGCCCAAAAATGGCATCCGCAACGTCTAATTCCATGGGGGTGGGATTACGCGGCAGTTGGCTCTGTGGGAAGAGGGAGGTGCCATTTGCGGAGTTTTTGGGACCACGGGAGGGAAGGTACTAGGAACCGTGCGGCGGAAAGGAGATGACGACGACTTTTGTTGCGTGCGGAGGAGACCCGGTCATTTGTGTATAGAGTCATTTGTATATAAGCTTGAGGATGGCGCCGACTTTGGAGGTATTGGAGTCTTTCTTTCTTCAGTCCAGAGCCAGCCTCCACCACTCGCAACACATCTACTCCTTTTGAATCTTTTGATCTTTTCGCCTCTTTTTCTTCCCTTCCCATCTTCTCTTTTTCCTCTTTTGTACATATCATACCTTGACGGTTTTGTATTGTTCCTACTTCACAGTACTTGTATTCTAAGCTTCTTTCCAAAACAAACCTCCTTACCTACCTTCAAAATGCAGACTTCCATCTTCTCCGCTACTCTTCTTTCCCTCCTGGCCACCGCCGCCGCCGCCCAGTCGACCGTCCCCACCGACTTCCCTACCGGCGTCATCCCCACCGGTGGTTTCCCAGCTGGAACTGGTCGCCCCTTCGGTACCGGACGTCCCCACGGAACTGGTCGCCCTCACGGTACCGGCCGCCCCTTCGGCACCGGTCGCCCCCGTGGCACTGGTGTTCCTTCCGGTGTCCCTACCGCTACTGGTGTCGCTAAGCGTGCCGACTCGTCTTCCGTTCCTACCGGTGTTCCTACCGGGTTCCCTTCGGGCGTCGCTGCTCCTTCGGGTGCTGTTCCCTCCGGCTTCCCCGGTGACTTCCCTCCTCCTCCTCCTCCTCCCATGGGTACTGGTTTCCCTTCGGGCTTTGCTGCTCCTTCCGGCGCTATTCCCTCCGGTGGTGCTTTCCCTTCGGGCAGCCGTCCTTTCCCTCCTCCTCCCATGGGTACCGGTGTCCCCTCCGGTGTCCCCACTGGTACCGCTGTTGAGAAGCGCGCTGATTCGACTACCTTCTCGGTTCCCTCCGGCTTCCCCACTGACTTCCCCTCTGGCGTCGCTGCTCCTTCCGGTGCCGCTCCCTCGGGCTTCCCTGGTGGTTTCCCCTTCCCTCCCCCTCCCATGGGCACTGGTTTCCCTTCGGGCGTTGCTCTGCCTTCCGGCGCTGTTCCCTCTGGCGGTGCTTTCCCTTCGGGCGGCTTCCCTTTCCCTCCCCCTCCCATGGGTACCGGTGTTCCCTCCGGTTTCCCCACTGTAGTCCCCACTCTGTCGTCGACTGCCGTTGAGAAGCGTGCCGACTCCACCACCTTTTCGGTTCCCTCCGGTTTCCCCACCGACTTCCCCTCGGGTGTCGCCGCTCCTTCCGGTGCCGTTCCTTCTGGCTTCCCCGGTGACTTCCCTCCTCCTCCTCCCATGGGCACTGGTTTCCCCGCCGGCTTTGCTGCTCCTTCCGGCGCTGTTCCCTCCGGTGGCGCCTTCCCCTCGGGCGGCCGTCCTTTCCCCGGTCCTCCCCGTGGCACCGGTGTTCCTTCCGGTGTTCCCTCCGGTACTGCTGTCCCTACTACTCTCCAGCAGCGTGTCCGTCGCCAGGATGCCACCTCTGATATCCCCACTGGTACTGGTCGCCCCTTCGGTACCGGCCGTGCTCACGGAACTGGTCGCCCCCACGGTACCGGTCGCCCTCACGGTACCGGTCGCCCCCGTGGCACTGGCGTCCCTACCGGCTCGGCCCCTACCGCCACTCCTACCTCTGCTTAAGCGATTCGCTTTTTTCTAAACAATTAAACGATCCCCGCTGATGTAGAGTATCAACTGGTTTTGATGTTTTCTTTGTATTCTTGTTTTTGATGAGGGTTGCCAGGGTTTTTTGGTAGATTTCTTGTCTTTCCTTTCAGATGTGTTGCTTTTTTGTGTTCTTATGTTTCTTTACAGTCTGTCCTTTTCGTTGCTTAAATAGATCAAACAATCGTACAATCGATTCAGTTAGGGGAAAATTCCATGTTCTTTTTCATTGATAGCTTTTTCTAATGCCTTTTTGTGAATGTGCTGTCGATATTTTGGTTCGTGCATGTTCTCTTTATTACCGCATTAGGTCTTAGACGGGTATTTAGGGTTTGGAAGTGCTTTCCGTTCTGATGGTCCGTGTTCTGTCCGCGTTCGGTCCATGTGAATAGGGCCCGTTCATATGCTAGCCGCCAGGACAAAGACAATCCAACCGCAGTCGTCCCATAGATAGTAAGTATGTATGTATGTATTTGCTGATTGCGATACTAGACACTGTGGCTACGTGGTGCGATGCAGATTCGATGGCCCACCGAGACTATTCACAACCAACAGAAGTCATGGAAACACCGGAAGGTCTTGCCACTGATATCGCGGGTATAGCTAATGTACTAGGCGACTACTTCTTCCCGACAGCTATACCGTCGCACCTACTAATCAAATTCTCGCGTCTGTTTATCTCTGAATGGAGTAGTGGCCGTAGTGTGGCCTCCGAGCAGGCTACCAAGACACCCGGAGACACGGGATTGAACGGCTGTCGGAAATGTCGGCTCCGGGAATTGACGGTGGATGAATTCATCCACGAACCTCGTGCCGCCGGATGGATATTTAGTATTGGAAGGTAAGTTGGGAGGTGCTTATTTGGTGGATCTATGTGTACATTGGCGCTTACATTAGTACGCTTCTTTTCCGCCTCTATATTGATCATTTTGGGAGGTTTTATAACAACATTTAGTTAACGGCGTTGCCCGGGCGAAGCTCCGGTCACGGAACTCCCCCCCTGGAGTTCATGTGGTATACATTTGGTATACGTGACTGACACTTCACCCGAGGAGTCCTTTCCATTTTCTTTTTTTTGTGATTACGCTCATGCCAGCCGAAGCCTAAGGAGAGATTCTCCTTCCCGTTGTTAGAACATGTCACGCCGGAGTACTCTCGGTACACGACGGAGTAGAGGGGATAGATCTAGACATGTGCATTCGATGTATTCAGCAACTCTATATCTGGAGAATAATGAATGCCACACGTCACCCTATTTGCCACCGAGGGTTTAACTCGATTTATATACAAACGCGGGCTAACATATTACACCATAACAAGTTCTTCCCTCCACCCCGAAATCAACTGCGCCTGCCACAAACCCATAAGAACGGCCGTTTCAACGTACAAAACCTCCCGTTGGGATGTCGAATTTCGTACCACAAACGCATGACGGTATCCCTCAGCCGAGACAACTTCATCGCCAACTTTACTATATGAACAACCCACGAACGAATTGCCATCTGATAGAATCCCAAAGGCATGGTCACCTCGTCGCATCCACTAGAATGATTTCAAGAGGTCGTGATTAACCTCGTCATCCCTATACCTGTCGACATCCAAGTAACGCTCTAATATTTCTAAACGACAAGGGCTGAAAGGAGGTATACACTCCAACCAGTGAAGTAAGAAGTCTTTCCCCTATCGTCATGTTAGCCCCTCCAAAGCGCACTGCCATCGCCTTTCTCAACTCGCTGTCGTCGTGTTTTTGGAACAACTTTACAACTTTGGCTTGGTACATACACTGAGCAGAAACATTTTCCCACCCCGGACCACGAGTAAAGGTTGTATTTTGAAATGTGTCAGTTCTCTTCTGCTCAAACGGTGGAGGCAGAAGTTTAAGAAAGTTGCCGAATAATTTTGCCGTACGGAATCCAACATATCAAAGTATCCTTCACCACTGGACCCTCTAGATCCGGCCGTTTCTTGTCCCAATCTAATGACGCCCGAAAAAGACGTTCTAAGTCCCGTGAGATCTGGGTGGTTTCAGATTGAGCTGAACCAAGCCATGAAATCAATCTGTCTCCCACTGGAAAACCTAACCCATCATCTGAATTGATGACCTTTTCTCCGTCACCCTCCTGATTGATACATAAAGCATCAATCCATAGTCGAATTGACTTCCTCACGACGTACGTGCTACAAAGCCGCCATGAGAACTTTAGTGATGCCGACAATGTAAGAATCGAGATATATGGGACATGTTCCTTTCGGGATGCCCCAGACATACGATAGACACGTGTATTTCCCCGTGCCAGACGGGAAGTTAGGCGTGGACATAGAACATCGCGGTGGCTCTAAGCCCGTTCCAGGTGATAATGTAACGATTCGAATCTGTGACTTCGCCTGAGCCAATGGCTGATGACTATATGACAGCGGTCCAAGTGGCCCACGTATCTCAAAGGTTATATTGGGAGAGTCAGCTCAAGTGATCCTCCAATGAGTGAATCGATATTCGTTTTCTTGTGGAGTTTCAGTGTCACCCACAATTACTTTAGTGTCGACTATCGAAAAAAAGTCCTCATCATGCCCTGCGTATTATCAGCACCTACTATTCTTCAAGGGAAATGGATCGAGAAACTCTATAGCCATACTTGATATTCGACACTCTGTGATGCTCAAATACTCCTGGGCGTATGTACTTACAATATTTCATGCATTGTCGTTCAGTCATAAAGCCAATAGCTTCGTAACCTGGTGGAAGATATCGACGGTATCGAAAGAACACCATGCTGTCGGCATTTTGACTGAACTGTTGATTTATCCGACGGTCGCGGGAAATGTAGAATGAAAACGTTGATCAGACAATCTAAGCTATCCTCAGCCAATTGATGTCCCCGTCATCATGATTCCAGCTCGCCTTTGAAGGAGCTCGCTATCATTGGTCTCACTCCTCAGCATTTCTGCTCCGTCATATCATCAACGTCTGCCCTGTCTGATAGATACTCACTAATTTCACCGCGTCTCACTAGACAGAATCGTCCGCTTGTGTGGCTTGTATAGTTTCTGTTGGAGAAAGCATCAACAACAAGGTCAATGGTTCTGCTTCTTTTTGGCACAGTGGTATGTTGATGCCTCTCGTTTCGTCACCTATGTGCCAACAGGTCACGGATACCCACACTCTACATATATTTAAAGCGAGTTACCTTAAGAATCCTGCATATGCCTGCTTATGTGGGCTTGGATATGAAGCGGGCTAAACACCAACCATAACTAGGGCGGTGTTTGTTTAACAACACGAAAACCAGGCGAACTTGTTGTTCCGAGCACGATGATGTCATTTGGTGTACATAGGTTCATATGTCCATTCCAACATGGCCAAGTTTAATCACAGATTGAAATTCCATATTGTGAAAGGACAACAGTCGTTGGCATGTAGTATCTCTAATTCAAGACTCATGTACATACACACAATTCATCACTACTTTGGAAGATTTTGAGACGATAATCATACATTTCATTAACGACGCCTCACTGTAAGCCTTAGCCCAGGCTGGACCAAGCTAATTACTTACTTCAATGGCCGAGCCTGGAGGTATTTGTTAGCCGCCTGCCATCTCTCCTTGACTTCAGTCGAAACACCCTCTGCCATGCTTGACAAAGCCTGCTCAATGGCACCAACCAAACTATAAACTAGACCCACATCCTCCACCAAGTGCGTAGTAAACGGAATCCACTGCGATGCCACCGTTTTCAAAGACTCCAGGCGTTCCGCAGCCGTGACTTCGGCATTCGTCTCATCAAGGAATGTCTTCATCGCTACGGCAAGACCAATGTGCGGGTGAAGACGGAAAGGGAGATCTTGGTTAATCTCCACAAAATCGCTACGGTCGCGTTCCGCCTGCGAGTTCAGGAACAACGCCAGAAGTAGAGACTCAACAAGCGTCCGGTTTGTCGACCGAATCTCCGTAGTGAGCGCATTAAAGGCCAGCAGGTTCTTATTCAGTGGCCCCGTGTAACCGTTCGTCTTGTGTCGCAGATTCAGTAGCGTCGCACACCGGCAAATAAGGAGGACACTCATCCTGTCCTCCTCCGAGCCATTAGCTGGAATGCCCTGTAGCGTCTCATACCGGTTTTCTGCAGAAAAGCGGCCGTAGCGAATCAACTCAAAGGCCATAAACACTGCCTCACAAACGTTCATTGCTTCGCAAGTCTCGGCACCTATTTCATTGAGCACTTTGAAAATGGCCTGCACAACTGCAGTACCCCAGATACGTTCAAGCTTGTGATTGGCCCCAACATACCCTCTCAAATAGAGGAAACGCAAAATCACTAGCGAACGAATTGACTTCGCGTCTTTAAGTGGCACCCGAACTTGCCCGGGTTTTGTCTGCGTCGCCTTTACGAAATCATCGTTGAGCAACGAAATTATTTCGTATGCCAGTGGACCGTTTGACAAGGTCGGGTATTTTTCCATCACGTTGTCCACTCCGATAATGTCGTTCACCTTGCCGGCCGGCGACTGCTTGGCATCATGCTTGTACCCGTGTGAAAACTCCTTGTCAAACCAAACCCGCACCTCATACGGAGCAACAAAGCAGAGCCCACGGTTCAACCGCTCTAGAACTACTGCCATTATTTGTTCCCTCACAGGCATCAGGTCTTTTGTTACCAATTGTTTGTAGTCATCTTGTGCCATACCCATACCCGTAGAAGTAGGCAAAACGTACATTTTGTTGAATGGGATCCAGTTGGTTGAGTTGGGACTGATTAGACCTACGCTGTTGTAGTAAAACACTTCAGCTGGCAACTGCAGTCCAAGGTACAACCGGTTGTCCTCAGTCAACTCATCAAAGTTTGACACCTCAATTTTACCCGACTCGGCAATGTACACAAAATGGTGTAGTGCCATACGAGCCTTTTGGTATCTTTGGAACCAATCTAAAGACTCGGCCTTGGGAACATCAGTGTAAGAATTGCACAGTTGTTCTACCGACTTATTCGCTAATCTCAACATATTGATGGCCTCTGGCACAATAATGTGTGCTACACGTCTTTGAGAGGCTTGCTGGGAAACAATTGGGCATCTTACAAGGAAACTGGTGCCCATGAGCAGCAATGCCTCGATAAGTAGTTCATTGGAGATAACCATACGCTCAAGAAGCTGAAGCTTAGAGACCGCCATGACTTTCTTTTCCTGAAAGTCAATTGTCGAAATGTATGTATCGCCAATGGGGTACAGAAGTAGTTCTTGCGAACCCATAATAGCTGAACATTGATCCGAGTTGATCATATCCATGTGCGCGAGTTGGGCCGAAGCGCTGTATGGGGCCACAAGAAAGTGGAGGTTGCGCTTCTTCAAGCTGTCCATGAGCAATGGGTAGAGCTCCTTCACATTGAAGGCTGTTGGAAAAATCCTGCGTTAGCAAATGTTACATCTAAAAACGTAACCAACAAACTTACAGCTAGCAGAGCCAAAGGCCGTGACGGCATCTTGAGCACGTTGCGAGGTGTAGAGATCCCATGCGCCATCTAGACGTACGTGTTCCTCGAGGCCATGGTGGACGTCCGTTTCTTGTTGGCCAACCATAGGGTGCCCATCAAAAATGAAGTATGGGGTGATTCCAGCGCTCTCCCAGTCGGAAATAGCATGGTCAATGTTGTGACCAATACCGACAAGACCGCCTAGCGCTGGTAGGAGAGGCTCATGGGCCGGTGGGTGGTCAAGGAGATATTTGAGGTAGTACGAGGCATCGACGGCGACGACACATCCAGAAAGTTCCGAGATATCATGCTCACTGTTGGAAGACAGAAAGATCAGGCGGTCAGCGGGCGTGAAATTGGGAAACAGACGTGTGCAGGTAGATATATGCGGGTGACTAGCGAGTGGGATTCGACTTACGCTGCCATGCTGGAAATCCAGCCATCTTCAGAAAGGACTGAACGGAAAAGTGTTAGTCATGACATGTGACCATGCAATGATTGTATCCGAAAGTCTTGGTCAAGCTTACAAGGCATTGTGTTTGGTAGGGTGATACGGAACTGATCAGATGAAAATGGTGAATCCGGTCTAAACAAGGTCTAAACAAAGTCGGGCGCTATTATTTTGGTCGCGGACAGTGGCGAACAATGGGAAGTGACGTCCAAAGGTAGGAGGAGAGCTTGTCGTTAAGATGAGATTGGTCCAAACTGGCGTAATAGCGAGCTGAAGTAATCTGACAAGTTGTAGTAGCTCGGTAGTCAGGGTAGTTTGTGTAGCTAGATATCACAAGGCACACAATAATTATGTGCAATTGGAATATTCGGGCTGGTATAGTATGAATGCGACTTGCGCTGGGTGTCTAATTGGTCGAGCAGGAACGGCAGAAGCGGCAGCACAAGGTAGCGCGAGGGCTGTCTATTAGCCCTTGGATGTATGTACGTTTGGTCGACTTTGTTTGGGCCGTTAAGCTGGAAAACTGTGCGTCAAAGGACACCTGAAGATGCAATGACAGCGGCAGGGGATGAAGGTGGAAAAAAGTGGCGGGCAGGTGTGGGGTTGCCGAAGTCGATGATACAGAGCGGGGTGGTAACCGGACAGGCGATGAAAGTGGTGAGATTTCTAGATGAGCCACAAGGAAGGCTGCAAGGCTGAAGGCCAATTGGGATTTGGAGGGGCTTGAGATGCGATATAGACGAGCCAAATGAGCAAGGGCGTACGCAATGGACTGGACAATGACGGAGCGTGCCTTTTGTTTGTTAGAGTCTATTTTTTGTGCTCGGTTGTGGGTGAAGTGGCGGTTTGGGAGGGGAGGAAGGGGCGAATCGAGGCCTATAAATTGGGTCGGTTTGGCAGGCACTAGCCGCTTTGCGTTCGTTGTTGTCCCCTGAAATGATGGAAGCTAGGGAAATACATGGATGCAGCCACGCAAGTTGTGGCGTCGGTGTGGCGCCATTGAGATCATAATGATAGGAGACGGTGAGAACTGTATAAATGCAGAGATCTAAAGGTAAATATATATTTACCTGCATGCGGGAACTTAGACCGGGCATCTGGAAAGTGGTACATGCAAACATTTCACTCGACGGGGAACGTCATTGCGAGTGGCGTGCAATTGAGACATACATTGTTCAGGGTTAGGGTATACTGTACCACCATGTGCACATGTGATAAGTATGATAAGAGATTGGTGATATAAGACGATGTACCCCTCTTATGAAATAGCTCTGGATATGGTTTTGGAACACCCAGTGACGAACAATGGCTGCCACTGATATTAAGATTGTTGATATTTTCGCCCCTGGGGTGGAGGAAGTCGAGATTGCCAGGGCATTGGTGGACGCCGCAGCGAATCAAGGCTTTGTTTACATCAAGTCAACAGGTGAGACTATGCCGAAGGAGCTTGTGGAACAAGCATTCGAAATCGTATGAATATATTACGGGTCACATTGGTAGTTTTTACATACTAACAACCATTAGTCCAAAGATTTCTTCAAGAATACACCGATTGAAGAGAAACAAAAGTTCACCATTGGCACTAATAACCGCGGATGGAGTGGCATGTTAAGAGAGCGATTAGATCCTATCAACCAGCATATCGGGGACACCAAGGAGTCGGTTTATACTGTCGCCAGATGACTGACATATATTAACGGGTTAAATTAGAGCGTTTAACTTTGGCGAGTTTGAAAATGGCAAGACGCCACATGAATTGCCTTCTCGATTTGCAGCCCAAGAAGCTAAGATTGGCGACTTTTGGGTGCAATGCCAGAAGGTTGCATCACGTATCTTGTACCTCCTAGGTCTTGGTCTCGAGGTATGTACATACATGTAATTCCCATACTATCCTTGCTTTAGTACTAACCACCACAGGCCCCACCTAACTTATTCGTCGACTCACACGACCAATCTAAAGGTCCTTCTGGAACTGCCCTCCGTTTTCTCTACTACCCAACCCCAACCAGTGATTCACCTGACGACCGTGGCATCCGGGCTGGTGCCCACTCGGACTATGGGAGTATCACTGTAAGTCATGATGGTTCTCTAGACTAACATGAAGTTAACCCGTCCCCAGCTTCTCTTCCGTCGGTCCGGCCAAGCTGGTCTCGAAAGACTGACCCCCGAACAAACCTGGGCTCCTGTCCCCGTGCACCCACCCACCACCGAAGACGATCCGTCCCCACCAATCCTTGTCAACATCGGTGATCTTCTTTCATATTGGACAAACGGACTTCTTCGTAGTACTGTACATCGTGTCACCGGTCCATCGGAGGCGTTTGAACAGACGAGGTATGGCAGCGAGAAACCAGGTGAGCGCTACAGCATTGCTTTTTTTAAACACCCGGCTCATGATACTCGCTTGGAGGCTATCCCGTGTGAAAGGATCTTGAACTTCAAGGGGGGTGCGAATAGTGAGGGAGAAACTTATACCGATAGAAAGGTGGTAACGGCGTTGGAACATCTGTTGATACGTCTCCGGAAAACTTATACCGGTGTTTATGATAAGACTGAATAACTAGTAATCTATGATTTCTTGCAAGGTTTTGTATGACATGTGTCAGTGACTGATATTCACATCCATTGCTGTTGGTGTTGTTTTATGCAGCGTCTACTCTAACTAGTATTACCCCACTAACATTTACAGACCCCGATCCTTGTTGTCATTGTTTTTTATTTAACGTCTACCTAACTATCTTTACCTGTTAATACGAAGGCTCTCCAGGCAACGACGGGCCAAAATGAAGTCGGCATCCCAGTATCCTCCATACGGACCCCGGACCCCGGCCCGGAACTCGGAATTCTTGAAATACCGTATTGGGAGTCGAGTATTCAACAAACACGGTCTGATGGTGTAGTTGGTTATCACGTTTGTCTAACAGTAACTCAGTTGCTTGGACACAAAAGGTCGGCGGTTCAAGTCCGCCTCAGATCATCTTTTTATGCAAATCCGAGCCATAAATTTCTTTCTACCGGCACCAAAGCATCTTTGAATTCTTTTTGCTCCATGGTATCTTCCATTTCAGTGACCTTTTCGAGGTATTTCCAGTCATAAAAGGCCGTCCAGATTTGAGAGTTTTGTCTCATCAGGGGTGTCTTGTTAACCTGGGCCATTATGTCCATGTCACTGGAAGACTTTCGTTCTAAGAGGCACAAGGCAGTCGTTACTGGAGTCTCGCGACAGAAGTAATCTGAGGTTACTGGCTTGAAAGATAAGCCATATCGAGAAACCAAGTTGGAAATACCCGGTTCCGCCCAAACCAACGGGCTAGCTAAAACAGGAATTCCCGAGAATGGACAATCTCGGCCCATAACAGGGCACTCAGACGCCACCGCCCAATGAATCGGCACATACGATGGATCCTTTTCGTGGTATAACGCCGCTGTTCCTGTTTTTGCGGCTGGGGCAAAAGAAGATAGAGATGGGGAACAACCTGGGCCGATGGTAATATCCTTGTTCAAGTTGGGTCTCTTGGGTACTGGGCTTGCGATGTCGACTGGAGCAGTATATCGTCGTTTTACTGGTAGTGGAGTTGTTTTGGGGGTAGGCGGGGAAGTGATTGATTTTTGGGCCCAAGATGACTCTGGGTCGACTCGGTCTGTTGACGAGTGGATTGGGTCAGACTCGATTGGTCCTTTGGGGGTGCTGGTGATGGGGTTTTGGTGTTCTTCTCCAAAGGGACTTGTCTCGTCATCTAAGGTGTGGCGTTTCTCTTCATCGGGCAGGTTACTATTTTCAGTCGCCAAATGCTGTAGCTGTTCCAAGGTCAAACAGTCCCGCCACGAACGGTCCGCATGCACCTTTGTCACGCGTGGGAACTTGGGTCACCAAAACCCCACATTCGACTCTTTTATGTATCCAAAAGCCGTGATATCAAAGACAAGCGGTGTTCGAAAAAACACAGTGGGCGATTTGCCCCCGTCGATACCCCATGGCGTGTTAACAACCCAGCCGAGAAGATCACAGGTTCGAACGGTTTCCATGATTTGTTGGGAGAGGTGACGCTGGATGGGGAGGGAGGGCTCGATACACATGACTATTGTTACAAGATGAGTGGCTTCAATGGTGCCCAACAGGTTTTCGGGGTGGGTGGAGTTGAAACAACCGATGTAGTAGTGCGTCCATTTGATCTTGATGTTACTGTTCAATGCCGGCTTGGCAGCAAGTACATCATAGCGAGCCCCAATGACCATGAAATCACCGACATCCCCTTCTCCTTGACAATACTGCAACTTGAGCTTAGTTGGACGACCACCAAACAAGAGCTTACCATTCTGTAGAACTAAAAACGGCTCATTGGGCTTAAGTACAAGGCCTTCCTCATTTTGGTTGTTAATCAAGTCAAAGTATGATTGGAGTTCATCTCGAGCAGTGCTATTCGCAAAATTAATGATCCGTCTTTCGACTAGCTCGGAGACTCCGGGTATTACATTGACTAACTGCTTTAACCTTTCATGGCGTTCAAAGTATGGGAGGTGTACTAGGGACTGGCCATCGAGATGCAGGTCATAGTAGATAATCATGAGAACCTCGTTATTAGGTGGATTGCCATCACCGCCAATGTAATAACCGTTGCGCATGACGTGGCTGCGTATCCTTTCGAATGGGAGGATCTTTTTCGTCTGGGTGCAGTATACAACCAGCTCGCCTTCAAGAATGCAGGACTCTTTGATTGGGCAATCTGCATAGTACAACTGTAGACCTGATTCAATTGCCCTGGGCAGGTTAGTGTATACTGTATATGAGGGTGACAAGGCAACTCACTTGTGAAGCTTAAACCTGTCATCAGTGCTGTCCTTTCCACTCTTTGAAAATATCTTAATCAACTTCCTGTTGTTTCCTTTGTCGATATGCACCTGACAGAACTCGCCATCGATTTTCTTCTCCACACTGACTTCCCTCCCGCCATACGACTGGAGACAAGCATCTATACTCCATCCTTTCATCCATTCACTTCTTCCCACTTTATAATTAAGTTTTGGTTCCAACCTACGGGCCACGAACGGTCCCCAATCCTCATTAGATTCCTTTTTCTCCTCTTTTAACTGCTGAAGTGTCCGGCATCCTATTTCGACGTTCTCGTGCATTCGGAGGATATACCAGAGGAACGGGTGGCAGAGATTCAGAATGAATAACCCCGGTATTGGTAATGTGAGATCCTTGAGAAGAAGCCGGGTGAACCATTTGGCGCAGGTGGCTGAAAGTTGGCCATACATCTGGGTTACGTCCGGGGCATCTATAGCATAAGAGTTCTTCGTATGTGTTTCGAAACGTCGAATCCAACGGGAAGATACCTCAGATAACACATTGTCTATATCCACAACAGTATGTGTCTTGACGGTAGGATTGGGCTATAAAAGTCAGTTCAAGCTCAACTCTAGAGGTATAGTACCTACAGTAACTTTCAATATGGCTTCAATACAATCCGCCAAGTCAACCTTACTTCCGGGTTCCCGATACCTCCGTAACTCATCTCCACGACACGACTCCCTAGCAATTGAGACTTAGAAAACAACCCCTCCAAGCGGTGTGAAACTCCAAAGGTCCTGTCAGTCCGTAGACGCGGTAAAAACATGGAAACTAGCGCTCCAAGATCTCCTTTGAGAGCTTCAATTTCTGGCCAATGATTGTGGAACTATTCCGTCAGAAGCTTTTTGATGACATCTTCTGAAGCTTGGTTTTTGGCTACAAGTTCAATTTGGTCAAGGAGTAGGCAGACTTGGTGGAAGGTTACGATATTGGACATCTTGCAGGTGAAAAAAGTAAATCAGAAATATCAAAGATCAAAGACGAGACCCTCTTCTGCCTGTTATAAATGTCCTGTAGGATCACATTCCTGTTAGTTTTTGGCACCAAAGATGTCTGCAATAAGCCTATACCGGTCACGTGATACGACGGATGACTAGGTGCTACTTAACAAACTATGTACATATGTACTTGGTGTAGCCTTGAACATATAAAGTGGGATAGAGTCATCAATCTAGCTAAGGACATCTAGTTCAATAACATTCAATATATCATGATCATTCTATCTGCACACTGATCATTTTGGCAACTCCTTCAGTGTAACAACCCTATCGGACCCTACGCCCGTTATCTCCTCCAACATGATGAAGACACAACTGACAGTCAGAATTGCGTCACAGTACTACCCATGACCCGCGCGGATTTAACAGTATTTCCTGCTGTCGTCTTACTAAAGCACGTCAATTGACCCACTTTCAATGACATGCGCGCGGGGAAGGTGGGACAACGCCGGCGGGAGCGGGGCGTAGATGCTTTGTAATTGCCGGGATTTTGTGTATAAAATGGGGGATATCCTCCTGATTTCGATGACTACTTCCGTGAACTTTTATTTATTTTGTATCTTATGTTTAATTTAATTGAGGTACTTTTGTCTACTATTTTCTCATAATTTACAAGATTCATTCAAAATGACGCTCCCTGAAACCGGAAGAAGTATCACCATCTCAGCGACCGGAGATACCTCCGTCTTAACGCTTAGTCACACCCCCGTCCCTAAGAACCTCGAACCCGGCACGGCACTGGTACACAACACCCACGCCGGACTCAACTACATCGACACCTACTTCCGCACCGGCCTCTACTCCACTCCACTTCCCACCACTCTCGGCCGGGAAGGTGCCGGGTCCATTGCCGCGCTCAATCCCACCGCCACATCTCCGACCTTCCAAGTCGGCGATCGCGTGGCGTATTTGGGTATCTCTGCGTATGCCGAGTACACCGTTGTTCCGATCTCGTCACTTGTGCGCATTCCCGAGGGTATCACGAATGAGCAGGCGGCCGCGGTTCTTCTGCAGGGACTTACGGCGTGGACTTTCATTCGGGAGGCGGGCGATGTGAAGGCGGGACAGTGGACTTTGGTGCATGCTGCGGCGGGTGGGGTTGGTGGCTTATTGGTTCAGTTACTCAAGTCGGTTGGTGCCAAGGTTGTCGGGACTGCCAGTTCTGAGGAGAAGCGGAAGATCGTTACCAGCTATGGTGCCGATGCCGTCGTCGACTCTAAGGGTGACTGGGTCAAGGAGACTAAAGCAGCCACGGGAGGCGTCGGTTTCGATGTCATCTTTGACGGCGTCGGCAAGGATACCTTTGACGGCGACTTTCAAGTGATTGCCCGCAAGGGAACCCTCATTACATTCGGTAACGCTGTAAGTTGAATTCGTCCCCCCCACTTATGATGTCATGACCACTAACCCTAGTAACAACCCTCAGTCCGGAGCCGTTCCGCCTTTGTCGGTGTTACGTCTTGTCTCCAAGAATGTCAAATTGCTTCGGCCGAATGTTAGTGGGTACACGGCGGAGCGGGCGGAGTTGGAACAGTATGCTGGGGAACTATTTGGCAAGGTCCTCGACAGTTCTCTCAAGGTGCCTATCCACAGGATATATGACCTGGAGGAGGTCGCTACGGCTCATCAGGATATTGAAAGCCGTACTACAGTCGGCAAGCTGGTGTTGAAGATTTAAGTAATTTCTTATTATTCATGGAAATAGACTTTGTCTATGTATCAAAGCACTTGTATGTATGTACATATGTGCATACTCGAATCTATCGAGTGAGAGAAAATTTAAAAAGCAAACCCAGGCTCCAAACAGAAATATCAAAACACCACGCAATGTGCCCATTGCCCATGATTGCTTGAAGCAATGTCAAAACCAAATACCCAAACAAGCAAAGAAAATGAAAAATGTCGTTACCGTATGTCCTCCTCTTCAATCTTCCCGTGCCCTGTACACGGCCTCTGCCAAGTGAGCTGGCGGGTCTTGTCTGTATCCTTGTGGGTTATTACTCACCCACCGCCAAAGATCCTCACACGCTTGTTCCATAGTCAACTCTGTTTTCCAGTTGAGTTCCTTGTTTGCGAGGGTTGGGTTGGCAGTGAGATCAACGACATCACCGGGTCGTCTGGCAACAACTTCGTATGGAAGCTGGTGACCGACAATGTTGCTGAAGGCATTAATCATGTCGTAGACTGTACTGCCACGACCGGATCCCAGGTTCCATGCCTTGACTCCGGGCTTTTGCTCCCATAGGTAACGAAGGGCTTGGACGTGGCCGCGCGCCAGGTCGAGAACGTGGATGTAGTCGCGGATAGCAGTGCCGTCGTGGGAGTCGTAGTCCTCGCCAAATACAAGTAGCTTATCACGCTCTCCAGTGGCCACTTTGCCCAGAATAGGCAATAAGTTGTAGGGTACACCTTGGGGATCTTCACCCATGATACCGGTTGGGTGGGCGCCGGCGGGGTTGAAATAGCGGAGGAGGGCGGCGTTCCAGTGGAGAGCTTCAGTGTTGTTCTTGGCGGCGTTATTGCGTTGGGCCTCGATGAGATCAGAGATGACGGCTTCAACGGTTGACTTGGTGCGGCCATATGTGTTGGTTGGGCCGATGGGACAGTGCTCAGGGATAGGAATCATGTTGGGAATGCGGGTAGCATCGCCATAGACGGTAGCTGACGATGAGAAGACGATGTTGCCGATGTTGTGCTTAACCATGCACTGAAGGAGGGTGATGGTACCGCTGACATTGACTCGGTAGTACTCAAGGGGAATCTGGCCGGACTCGCCAACAGCCTGTAGAAGAGATGTGTATAAGTAAGGTGTTCATCCCTTGGGATATGGTGTATTAGTGCTTACCTTGAGAGCGGCGAAGTGAATGACACTGCTGATTTCTGGATGCTTATCTAGAACAGCGTTGACGGCAGCTTCATCACAGATGTCTACCTGGTAAAAGGTAGGCCGACGACCACAAATCATCTCGATGCGGTCGAGGGCTACTACAGAGGAGTTGTACAAGCTATCAATAATGACAACATCGTAACCGTTCTGAAGCAAAGTGAGGGTTGTGAATGAACCAATGTAACCGGTTCCACTACAGATGATGATGTTAGTTTATACATGTTGATGATTGGTATGTATGCAGTGTAGTGTAGTAGATTCGATGCTGCAAGTTGGGAGGTCCAAGCCAAGCCAAGCCCGGACGGCAGTTCGCTTCATCATTTTTGGACAGGCAGATGGAATAATAAGACGGAGACTTGAAGGTCCGGTGTAAGTGGGATAGATGCGAATTAGGAACTTACCCTGTAACTAAAATAGCCTGAAGAGTCATTGTTAAAAGAATGGCAGGTATAAGTTGGTGAAGGAGAGTATGTTGAGTGACAGACCAACAAGTCAAAAGCAAAGAAAAGAATATAAAGTATAAACGATGGAAAGAGAAAAGAACAGGAAAGCCTGGGAAACAAATAGTGCGGTGTAGGATCTTTTTCAAGTGACCTTTGTTTCTGGAACAAGAAGGTTACAGTTCAAGCTTGTTAGATTGGACAGGCTATAAGTGATTGGCTCTTGAAAGAGACACGGGTGGCAATACAATGTTCCAACAAGTCCAGAGGAATCCCGGAACAGGTTTGGGAGGAACGGCAACGAACAGACAGGAACGACCCACAGGTTGTAACAAGCAAACGAGGCCGGGGTTCGTAGTGTACTTGGTGTTGATGAGAAAAAGGCAGGGTCCTGGCGAACAATTCAGATCAGAAAGAGGCTGTGGGCCAGATGTAACTAGTCAAGTGGCTCGAGGGAGTATGATAGATAGACAAAACAATGGGGTTCCAACGAAATAACGTTGCGCTGTGCAATGTCGTCAGATTACGCTGCCATGCGGAGGTTGCAGGACGGCCAGGTTGGACAGGGGGGGTTAGACCGGACCAAGTTTGGGTGGCTCAGAGCGGCGGAACGGGGGGGCTGCGATCTTTGTGGATGGCTCTTGCGGTAGGACTTTAAGGAAGGATTGTTCAATCTCTGGCCAGCGGAGAATGAGTATTATTGGTGATTTTGGGAAGTTGGTGATACAACGAGAGATGGGACAGAGCGAAAGTATGTAGACAGAGAAATACACGATCGTCAGGAGCCTTTTGGGAGAATATTGAGTGATGATGTGCGTATGGTCAAACCGCTAGCAAATCCGGGTGAGAGAGGCGGAAATATGAATACAGGTGTAGATAGAATTCGGCGGTTAAGCGGTGATTTTAATAAAGGTGGAGAGACGTCGTCCGGCGAGGTCGAAGGTTGTGGCGCCGAAAGAGTTGGCGTTATATATTAAGCGATGTTGGAATGGAAATACAAAATGATCAAGGTAGAAGGGGTCAAACTAGCCGTGGTGGCGCAGGAATCAAGACGTATGTGAAGTCGTAATAGGTATCTTGAAGTATTAATGCAAAAAAAGAAAAGGGTGATAGTAAGTAAAGTGAATTAAGTGTAAAGGTAAGAATATAGAAGCAGAACAAGTCAAAAGATTGTGACCACGGTGTGTCCGGAGAGCGGCAGTTATCTCCGTATTTGAAGCAAATACAACACACAACTTCGCGTCTATTTGCATGACAACTTTTACCGTGATGATAGTCAATTGAATTACCGGAGGCGGCAAATGCGGCCACAGAAACCAACTAGAAACAATTTTGGTCGATCCCATGAACCGACACTTGCTGTTGACAACAAGGAATCCCATATCCTAGGCGTCTTATTCGGGCGTGCATTCCTACGGCTCTTTCCAGCATTTGGACGACTGAGGAAAAAAATGTATCTATCTGTGTCGACAGCTGAAACGATGCACCCTTGTACCCTTATTTAGGCTTGGTAAGATACTTTGTGACAAAAGGGCAATTTTGACTACTTTTGGTGTGGCAGAAATGTGCCTGAATCATGTATTTTTTTTTTGCATTTGATATGTTAAAACCCCCTCCAGCCGATCTAAAACAAAGTTATCTGGAGAGTCTGACCGGCAGTTAGGTTTGTTCAAAATTAGTAACCTGTGATAGCGATGCACCAATCTGTCAATCAATCGAGTTCCCCACGTACCGCACATGACAAAAGATGACAGTATTGCCTAGTTTTCTCACGATTAGTCGTCTCTTAAAATGGCCGATTTCTTTCCAATCATAAGCGTCATTCCACGCACATTCCCTGTTCTCTTGTCAACAACGTCTCTTCGACGTGTGGGGAAACCATGTCGGGTCCGCATCCTCCGTCACTTTTACCGTATCCACTCGCATGTGGCCGTCTAGTCAGCTTGTCTCACCTCGCTAGCTTACTGGACCACACGTGCATATGTACATACAATGTATGTATGTGATGTGACAGCTATATACTTTTTTAAAGGAAGCAATTCGTTCCGACCTTGTAGTCAGTGTTGTAGCTTTTTTGCATCTCTCCACGTCTTGGCTTTTCCTGATCGTCGGTTTAGCGAATCGTTTAAAATTAACGTGTGAGCAAACAATGAACCCTATGGTGACAATCCATGGGTTCTTCCCGTCTGGTCTAAAAACATGACCAGCCGATACATATCAAATGATTCTGAAACAGGTCAGTCTCTGGTACACTATATATTGTATATACACTTTGTATCTTGACGTACGTTCAGACTTTGGAAATAATTTCTGCATATTTGAATCTCCGACATTCCGACTACTACAGCCTTGGACAATTCATGCCGTAAACGCCGCCCACTCTCCGGTCATGTCTATCAGTTCATGCTAACGCCTTGAAACCACAGCTTAGTGCCTGCCACCAATGTGCTACAATCGAATAACATGCCGTTTCCTAACATTCTCCCGCGCGGTTCTGGAAACTTCAATGTATGTAATATTTTGATTTTATCTTTGAACCTGTCTATGTACCACTTATCACTTGATTTTCGGTGAAACAGATGTTCCTCTACACTCACCATCCGTCTTTATGTCGTCTACGTATGTATGTACTTATCTCGTTCACGCAAGCACTCGAAGCTATTCCTTGTTGGCGCAACTGTGGCTTAGTAGCCCGTCACATCATGCTCTCCTCTCTTGTGTACCCTCAAATGGACTTGACACCCAACCACACTTCTTAGGATTAGTGGCTGTTGCTCAACGGGTCGTCACATTGAACCCCAAAAACACATACATTTTGTTGTCCCATCACCCGAAAAATCAGTGACTTTCCATGGTTCAAATCCCATTAGGATTTTACATAGGTACATTTCTTCACGAATTCAACATGCAATTCCTATCAGCCAGCCATACATTTTCAAACTTCGCCACTTTGAAATAATTAACTGATTCAGAGTTGGGCTTCAGGACCATATGTCTGTGTATGAAACTATTGACTGCCGCAACAATACTAAGGCCAGATACGTACATATCTCGCCTGTTGCTCCCCTTTGTACCACATTTCCAGACACTCGTCCATCTAAAAGGCACAGTATGGCGTGATGTCTGAAGTCAATACTCTCGCCAAAACCACATCCCTTGAAGTCGCGGCTCAGTCAAGTGTCTCTGCAGAACCTTCCATCCGCGACAGCATACATACAAACGTAGCATCGCAGCCTTCTGTAGGACAGCTCCGCAAGTTCAATGCCAAGACTGCAACCACTCAACCACGTCGCTTGTTGTCTCTCTTTCCTCAAATCCACCATTGTGACAGTTTTTTCTTCTTCCACACTAGTTCAACTGTGGATTCTACGGGAACTTGTCATCCCAAAATTCGCTTCGTGTTTGTCTTGATTTATTCACACTACCGCTCAATAGATCACCACAAACATGTGGCTGGTGTTGGTCTAGACAAAATTAGCTCTGCCTCAAAGATTGCTTTATCCCGCCCTCAGACTGTCTGAATACTACTGGCCCACACGGCCACATTCAGTCAGTCAGTTTTTTATCCATCGTCAAGCAAGAGAACCCAGCGTCCGTACAAATTGAGGCTGTGTTCAGGGGTACACTTTGCCCTCGGTGCCATTCCTTCATTTTTGGGATAGGGTTTGGGGATAATTGAGCCGCCATCATGTGATAGTCGGTGCGTTCTTCAATCAATGGGTCGATATTCTGTCGCATCGGTACATCACCCTATTGGCTCAATTGGATGTGGGTTTTCCTGTTTAGGTAATTTGTGTTTGAACTTGACAGCGGGGCCAATGGTGTTGATGATTTTGGGCCTGTCGCACTGAGATTTAAAGTATACTTTGCATTTCTGTTATTAGGTAATTCACGGCTCTTTGGAATGTCTCTCAATTGCCCATCATTTGCCCCCAGGACTTGGTGTGTGATTGCTCTAGAGACTCGCACATAAACTTTTGTGTATATCGTGTGTATGTTAAACTCACTTGTTTAGTGTTGCTAAATCGGTTGCTAAGAGCCATCACAGTGACATTCATCGCTATCTACGACTTTACGACACTACGTTATCACCAAGCAAGGCCATCCACCGCTTTCTAAGTAAATGTCTATAACATAGTTTTAAAATGTCACCATGGCTTCGTGACTATCTCTCAGTTAAGAACTATATACACCTGGCAACCAGCCTAGTGGAGAGGTAGGAGCACAGTATTGATAATTACAAATCACCGTGATTGAGACTGTGACTTCAGGCAGGGCGACATTTTCATATGACATAGACAAGTCACCTATGGAACAACTGCCTCACTTTAACTGCTGTTAAGTCATTATACTAAGTGCAAAAAAGTATAGTCTTGGCCCAAGTCTTGTGGTGCCAGCTAATGAGGTAAAGCTTCTATCATCACTGATTTAACCGCAGTCCGTATACTCAGATCACTCTTGTGTAGCCAATACCACAGGAGCACCACCGTCATATCACCGTGATTCGTGTACATGACGCTATTCACGGACATCATATGACAAATGCAAGTTGTTTGTTGGCCAATAAAGTGTGTGTTGGTTTACCAATGACTAGGTGATGTGTTTCGAGGTAATCTGCAGTGTAGCGCTGGCGAAAACTAGTGACCCGTACCACTCCCTCTGTGGGCTCTAAATTAACATCACCAACTAGATAATGATAGTATGCTCTGAGAGTTTTCACTGTAAATCTCCTTTTCACTACATGAGTTGTTCACCACCACATGTATCAGGCTCATAAACTACCAATGGCAGATCTTGGGCACACTTATGTTTGGACTGAAGAAGGTTTGATACTCAGTCTAGCCATTTTCTTGCTCGTACGTAGGCTTCTCGATGATAAACTTGCAACTTAATCACTGAGAAACTGACAGAGCTATTTAAGGCCAGGCTCCCATAGTGGGAAATCAAGGAACCAAGAGAGCGTCGTGATGACCCAAAGCCGACTTTGGGGTTGTGGTACACCGAATACCGGTGCCAATACATCCAGAGACCCCCGGTGACGAGAAAGCTAGCCAACTTGCAAAGGCGGCAGCGCCGGAAACCGACAGCTGAATCACGACTCCATTGAGAACCAGAAGATGGGCGAAGGAAGGGAGACATGGGAAATTTGAAGGGTTGTTTGACAGTAAAGAGAAGATCTCCCAGTACCCTAAAACGTGTCCTATCATTCTACCCAGACCCATTGTGTGAGCAATGCTTCCAGCAATGTCAGGTCGTGGTGACTTCAAACGTTATCATCAGAGGTTCAAACACCCGGATGCGGAGGTGTCAACGACTGTGTACATACGTAGACATACAGAAGGAGGGCACATGCGTGGTCGGGGCGTTTCCCTTTTTACTCACCGGGACCTTCAAAAAGGAGAGTGGTGCTCGCGAAGGAGTCCTCGAGAAAGCAGGATATGTAAACGAGAAGGTCAAGTGTCTGCATTGCAATCTTCAACTGCCTCTTGGGCGGAAAAAGAGGGGTTGTGTCTGTCCACCCGATATTCAATGGACTGTCAATCAATCAGACTCCCATAGTAAAACTATACCTTAGCCATTCGACGGTGTATGCATACAGAGAATCACTGTCCTGTGATCAAAACAGGTGTTGGCCTCTGATCAATACAACTTCTTACATGTTGTTGTTATCCTTGACACAAAGAGTGTCTATATTAGGCCACAGAAGAGTACAACACAAAGCCGTTGTTTGGAATACCATTGGGGAGTTTCAACATCGTAGAATACAACTGATGAATGGGAACAGTAGACCGGCACATTGTGGGGCGTTTCTAGTACCCGAGCTGAGTATGACATGCCTAACTGTGTCAAATAAGATATAGCTTAAATTTCAAAACCCTCATGATAGAGAGGAGCATCTTAATTTATATTCAGGCCACAGGTAAGATCTGCCTGTGGCCCTCCGACCTGCATATCCTGGTACCTATTGGAACACTCCAGGACATCTTGGTGGCCTCTATTCTCGAATGTCTAAAGCATTAAATGCCAAAGGTATATAGAAAAGTATTGACCTTGATTTTGGTAATGGGTGCTGCTTCCTTCTTTTCAATGTACAAAAGCCTAAATCATTGGTAGTTTAAATGTGTAGCCAATGGTAGATAGAGGGCTGATGTGGAGTCAAGGCTCCGCAACTCAAAGAGCAAAATCATTGGTGGGCACAAAATCAGATAACAGCAAACATACGATAGTTGGACAGATGGTGTTGAGTTGTTGACATGATGGGAAAAAGAAGGACACTGAAATTTTAATTGGAAGATGAATAGATACACTGATCCCACAGAGAGTGATCTAGACTTCAGGCTTTCTATCGACGAATGAACTCCCTCCAATGATCATCTCTCAAATCGCGAGAGTGCTCTGTTCATAGTCTGTGACTTGTCTCAACAAACTAATCAACCAAATGATATTAGCGTACTACAAGATTTCGACAAATCGACAATGTTCAAGATAGAGTAGGAGTCTTTGATAGTGGCTTTTTTCTATTCTACACAAGCGAATGACTATATAATCTCCAGTCTACCCCAGGTTTGTGAATATGGCATATCAATTCTCGAGACTTGAGGAGCACTTTGATGTTAGCACATGGCAACTATGAGGTTCAGCCAAAGCATTTGCCTTTGTCCAAGTAATTTTCGGGGGAATGGTGAACAGCCAGCACTGCAAAATAGAGAGCCACACGCGTCTCTGATTTGAATGTCTCTAGCTTAGGAGTTATTGTGCCGAAAAATCAGTATCTTCTCTAATAGCACAGGTACCGCAGTGACTTTCTGCTCTTGTTTTGTAACAATATAAAATATAGTATCATAACGAATTAACGCCCAGGTATGCACGCATGTGCTGATCGTGATAGCCCAAGAACATATGAGGTAACAATACAGAAGCAACGTCTGCCTTGTGTCACCGCAGGCACGTGAAGTGCCTTCCCATTGTCGATCATGAGACAAACTACTTGCCTCGGCCGAATACAGAAGGCACCTGTATGTAGACATCCCAACGTCCTGTTAGTAAACTCAACGTGTCACTAAACCTGTTCGTCAAAAAACATCTACACATGCGGGAATGCCGACGATAAGTTCACGCCAGTCTTGACGCTACAATGAACTACCACAAATTTTCATCAACGCCGATTTCTACAAGGGAAACTACGTAGGGAAAACTAACTATCTTAGTGCTATTATTGATCTAATCAATCTATGGCCCATCAACAATGGGACCTTCCATTTTCAGTCTCAATATTGGCGTCGCCTCTCGAAGCGAAGTTCGTCCCGTCAGTCCTAGTCATGACTATCTCCTGACCGGGCATACCACGGCGGATATGTATTCTCATTGACGGTCGTTAAAGCCACACCTAACATTTCATTCGTAACGCCATTCAAATTGCCGGCCGGAAGTACCCCGACCTTTTAAATTGCCCACCGTGGCCGAAATGCAACCCTAGTGTGTTACATGCATCCTATTCCGGCGGCCCGTTGACGAGCATAGGATGTGCCGATAGTCGTTCGTTTTGCGACCGTCATGAAACTGATTGATATGCTTTTTTATTTGCGTGGCTGTGGGCAAGAACTGTTCTTTGTGTACATGAGTGCCTGTATACTTATTAGATACGCTGTTTCTGGAATGCAAACATGGCTAGTGTCTTGTAACTCTGAAGGTAGTGTGTAGAATGGTACGAAGTAATGCTCACAAGAATGCCAAGAAAATAAACATATGGGGATTCTTCACGTAGTGGGCCCAACCCGTTACGAGATGACGACAACGTAGGACATTGAAGCGTTTGCTATATTTTACGAGAATGTTTCCTCAATATCAAACTGTACGGTCCCTTGGCTAGCCTTCTTTCCATCAAAGAGACAACATCGCTGACATTGTCGGAATCCTTTCGGGCCAACTACTTGAACCGTCCCATCACCAGTCACTCATCAGCTTTCCATATCCGTCGGCTTCGGCTGAAGGTTATGCACATATTCACGCATTCACATGCGTGGCCGAAGTCGCCAACACAGGATTCCTTTACGCCTTGCTGTGCTGTTGGAAGACGGGCCCCTTGTGTCAGCTACGTAAAAGTATCGCTTTAGCCATTGACTAGGCAAGCGAGATCCTTTTGCGACATTTCTTCGAGTCTGGATGTGTGCACATGCAAAGCATTGAGCGGTTCAACGATCTTCCACGACAACCGTTGTGGTTGGATGTATTGTCTTCATGTCATGGGAACCCAACTGTCAAAGGTATGTAGATCGATCAAGCTTTATGTATATGGTTCGGGAATATCCCGCTACTCCACCAAATTCAAGCTTATTGCATCTCACACTCATGGAATCGCCGTCGACTTATATCCGGCCTCTCATTGCTCGGACGAGAGTCCATGCACCTACAGCTTCCATTCATAGAAGAAAACATTCGGTTGTGGGTCTCAGGTCTGCAAAAGTGAGGGGTTTGTATCCACTTTCCTCGCGGCTGGCAGCTGGAAACACTATTATACGCCCCTACCAACTGCCGTGCCGATGTGTAATATATACACGGGAGCCTTTGCGATTGTTATGGTGTGTGTGGGTCTTTGTCTCCTCTTTGCAGGTAACGGGCGTAGATGCGTTCAATCACGGTGGCGCTCAATCCATCTACGCGGCCATCGATTGCGCGGCCTGCCAATGGACTCGGACCCAACCCTGGGGTCGGCCGCCAGACTCTGGTCAACTGCGACGTTTCCCGTCTAGAGAGGTGAAATATACTTAGCAAAGGTACCAAGCCCCTCCGTGGATGACACTGTCAGAGCGCGGAATTTGGCGGGTTGGCGGGTGTGTCGGCATGTGACTTGCCTGTTGTAAATGTAACACCAGAGCGAGCACTGTCTCTCCTGGTAAAGCCTAGAAGCACACCGTTCTTTGGCATTTGTTCTCCCGTTGCTGCATTGTAACGGTTGTTCTGCAGGTGCTATGACTGAATACCGGCAACTTTGGGCTTTTGGAATGCCGTTGTTTGTCGCTGTCAAGTGTAGCTGTCATGTGTATTTTTGTACTGATGTCGAATCAATGAAGTAGCAAGGCGGAATTGAAGACTCGACCACAAGCAAAGGTTCCATTGCAGGGTTACATCGCCCACGGGATCAAATGCTTTGTTCAACAGAAGCCCAATAAACAAGGCCTACCAATAAACAGAGGGCATTGAGCGGTCTTTCTCGGGGATCATTTGTCGATTTCCATCCCCGCATGCGCTGCTAGTTTATCGACGAACAAGGCTCAGTCGCCGTTTAGTGATAAATGAGGGGTGCAAATAGAAGGCTTGTGTAGAAAGCTGAGCTTGGGCTTTGTCTCAGTGGATTCCAAGACAAGGGACCTGTCGTAGACATGCTCCACGATTCAATGTCAGATCTAGAAATGATCTTCACTCAAGCATCCATGAATACACTAGATTAACTAGATTGACGGTATATTCAGTATGTGAGGTGGCGGCGCGGATGCAGGATATCGCCAAAAATTGACTGAGTGGTTTTGTGGTAAAACGTATCATTAGGGTCCATGAGCGTCGTGATAGATATTTCGAGAATATACATAATCCACCTAGGTATACCGACGGTAGAGAAGCGACAAGAGCTGTTTGAAGATCATGCAATAGGCGTCGAACTTCGCCCGGCAGTTCAGCGGCGAGACACGTGTAACATAGAACTGGATTCGTGTGTATGAATGTTTACATATCACATGCTTACTAGGCAGACAACAGCACGGTGTTCCCAACTTTCGTTCACCGTATAGAAATAGCCAAAGGAGCCGAAACACCACGATAGAAAATTGCTTTGACCCGAACGAAATGGTCGATATAGGCAGAAACAGGGCAATAATGCCGGTAAGTCGAGATGAACGCGTGACTATTTTCCGTTGCGCAGTGGCTTGTGTGTATCAGCCGGTGGGTCGCCAAAACAACGATGACGAAGCTGGCGCAAAATGGCGTGTGGTACAGATGAATGAAGTTACAGCTACTGTCTCCCTTTGGACAAAGGGAACATTGGATATCACGTTGTTGAATTATGTATTCGCAAGCTTCCCAAAGGGCGGACTTTGAAGTTACATAGCACTGGTTTAGGGTTAAAGGACTTGACGAGTCAAAATACGCGGAATACAGAAGACATGGAAGATCCTTGTTTTGGTTTTGGGTTTATGGAAATCGGCGCCGAGACGGCACAAGCTGACGCCGCCAACTGTCTAAGCTACGATAGTGTCGTCCGGGGCAAGGTTTATGGGCCCATATATACAGATAGACAAACAGAGACATAAGTGCTCTGGGGTAAACGGTAGCGCTTGAAACTTTGGGTCACCGAAGAGGTCGGTATACAGTAGACTGACAAGGGAAAATAATGGCGACGCTCGAGTAAAGGATTGCGGTGAATGAAGATGTTTGCTAACGTTCCTGCATGGTGCTTCTGTACTGCGGGCAATAGAGTACGGGGACCGTGTTTTGATATCGTGTTTATAAACTCGAGATTTAGGCTGTTTGCTGGTAAAGTTATGGTGTTTTAGCTTGGAGACATATTTACAGGGAGGGGTAGAATCAAATCGCTAAGAATGCGAGAGAAGAATGCGGAGACGACCAAGGGTTCCGTGATTAGGAGGCTGGCAGGCTTTAAGGAAGGTGGCTTTAAGTTTCTTTATGACGGGTCAACTTGATGTCGCCGAGAACCAAGTTGAATGCCGGTTGATGATTGCTCTAAGGAGCGATAGACCGGCAGTCCTCGAGGTTGACAATGATACTAACAACTGGTGTTCCAAATATAGAGCCATAGCATATCGTTCCTCTCCCGTCAACAAGACACGGTAGCGGGACCGATTTGACCAAAAACGAACATGAAGCTGGCGATCTCTTCAGATCTGCTTCATCGAAGGTGAATCAGGAGCAACAAGAGCTTAGCTAGGAACAACAAGAGGTAGTAAGAAACACGATTCAGACCTCTACTGGTAAAGATGTGCAAAAGGCATACGTAACAAGCGCTCGATGCAAGTAGGTTCTAGATTTGGTGTGTTTCTGGGGTGTGCAATGGCGAGGTCCAAGCGGCGGTATTTGACCATGAGAGAAGAGACGGAAATGTATGAACGTTTGCAATGGCAGTACCATACAAACATGTATGCATTACAGAGATAGATATACATATGTATATGCAACGGTGAGTCGAGAGCATTGAGCATACAATCACGTATGAAGCAGAGATGATTATCCCCAAGGTATTAGATACAGGCAACAGGTGTAAATGACGAAAGGCTCGGCGTCCAATGTTCAAAGTGTCGTCATCAGACTCCTGTCATGCTGATACCCCCGGCAGTCATGTCTAAAACAAGTGCCAAGCGCTTCAAGGAACACACAATAGACATAACTTGACGAGGTTCCTGATAGGACTCCCTCGATGTGGCAAGACTGCACACGTCTGGTTCCTCCCTTGATCTTCCCGGCGGGAGAAGGATTGCATGTGGGTAGTATTTCGGGTAGACTTCATTTAACGGGTGACGACAGCACCAAGGCGGAGTCCATGCATTAAACACACCAACGGAACGCCTCAAAGGTGTGTGTACAAACTTTTGCTGGTGGTTACAATGATGGTGAATTCCCGGAGACCTTTTCGATGGACTGCTATACAAACATGAGAACACGGATGGTAAGGGGGCGTGTCGATAGAAACACCGTTGAAGATTTATAAACTATGGAATGCTTGTCTGGCGGTTCTCGGGGGTTAGAGGGGGCGTGCGACTATGGCAATTAGTGGTGGTGTTCTAGGGAGTCTTTGAATGAGGAACGACTGTTGTCGTATAGGGCAAAGTCAGGAACAGAACGGCATAGCTACACCAAAGTATGTAAGACAAAGAGTGGCTTGTTTACAATGGTTCCTTGTTGGTTGACGGATACGAACGCTGACGACATCACAAGGACGAGAACGTGAGGGCTTGGCGACCTTGAAGGTTCATGATGTCATTCTGGCGACATCAAGGCTAAGCTTGCAATAGAGATGTGTATATTGCATTAAGCTATGGACAGTGAGCAATCGCATTGACTAATTACCATCACAAACTCGGAGGTTTCTCATGTTAAAATATGCACCAAACCATGTCAAAACGATCAGATCTAGCATCTATACGCTAATCATACCGTAGGGTTAATCAAATTCGGGGTTATGAGGGTTATTATGCGAACTTTCTAGGCTAAGTTTAACGATGACGACCACTATAAAATTGTGGGTTTCTGAGATTCGCTTCTTTCCCGTCTTTTACTTTTTACATTTTGGGTGTATCTAGCGAAGTGCAGCTAGTTGATTTTCCGCTGTTGAAGCCAATGATGAGGCGTCTTTTCGTTATTTGCTACGATGACCAAGAAAAATTCACCCACTCTCCGCACATCAATTGCATCAGCCCCTTGAAGCAAACACCGTAGAAGTGGCTCAAGGGCGCCCATCACTGCCCAAAGCCCCCTAGCCTGCCACTTGGTGCCGAGAAGACACGCAGCCAGAGATGGCCAAGCCGCCTCCTTGTCTCCCTTCTGCCGTTGTTTTGAAGGGATTTCCCTGGTGGTGTCGGCATTGAAGTGTAGATTTCCAGTCGATTGGTCAGATATGGGGCTTGTTGTATCGGTATTTGAATTTGCTTGATTTGTAGATTGGTGGTTTTGGATACATCGTCTACAAGAGTCTTGAGTGATCTATCTTAAGTAATCCGTCTTATAATCATCAGGTCAGTTGCGACAGATGGTGGCAATGACTAACAAATGCAGGTACATACCTGTATACATATGTATACATCAGGTGAAATGTGTCGTGCTTTTAGCCAAGAATCGATCAAGCACGCGACTATTATCGGGATAACGGCCCCGTGCTTACGGAATTCCACAATTGATTGACTGGCGGGCATCCTTCCTTTTTTACATGGGCCGGAGAACCTTTTGGCTCTCGGGTTTCTCCGCCAAAGCTTTGCACCCA
This sequence comes from Huntiella decipiens, assembly GCA_003032515.1. Classification (NCBI taxonomy): domain Eukaryota; kingdom Fungi; phylum Ascomycota; class Sordariomycetes; order Microascales; family Ceratocystidaceae; genus Huntiella; species Huntiella decipiens. The sequence continues at coordinate 265,576 of NETU01000597.1, forward strand.
CCTGCATCTCAAACTTGGGTCCTAGTTTGCTATCTCGACGTACAGATTACTTGGTGGTCTATTACTTCCATTTTTGCCTGCCTTTTGAGCATTGCTCTCATGGATTACTCAAAGACTTATCTGTGCCTACATGAGCGGTGAAGATGAAGCTAGTAGAAGCGCAGAGTTTGAATTGGTAGCTCAGTATGAGATAAGTATCCGGTAGAATATCAATGCAGGTATTCATCTGAGGTTGTATCGGTACGGGGCTACCCCGGGGCGGGGATACAAATTCACATTCGGGCCTGGATCGGATTACCGACCGGTGGGGGAAAAGGTGCAGCTTACATGTGTAATTCACAAGACATGTTATCGTGCTTACGTTGCCCTGCTATGCTAGCCTAAACAAACGGTGCCTGGAAAGAGGTTTCATAGGGCTAAATATGCAGAATAATAGTCGGTATATTTAGTACGGTGTTGAATCGTTCCGGGGCAAGATCGGGACGTTTAAACGGACCCGGATAGCACAAAGGATACCGGATTTGCCGCGTCGCTACCATTGAGTTGCGCTTTGATGTGATGAGCTGCCGATAACTGTATTTTCGCCGATTGAGCAGGAAAAATGCGGGGAAACCACGGAAAATATATGTCTTGTAATCTTGAAAACATCATAACGTTGAGGAAAGTTCATGTTAAGTTCCGGTTTACCTGATGAAAACAGGAAGTATCGTAGTTATACGACCTTAGTCGTCGTAATGGTTTTTTTCTCCGGGATCCGTACCTTTTATATGAAGGCCGAGAAGTCTGCACTTTTAACTTACAAAAACAAAGTTGGCGACTGATGAGATTCTTTCATCTTTATTTTGTTTCTCTTATTTTTGATACACATTCATACACTTGTGAGTAGTTACTAGTAGTTCATATGTTTGCTTCTGGTGGTTCGACTATTCCAATCTAAAATTAGCTTGCTGACCCATAATTCAACAGGATTTAACCCTACCGATTCCCACCATGACAAGCCACCTTTCAATTGCCGTCGCATGATTGGTGAAGCTCGAATTTCTTGTGCTGACTTACCGTATTCACCACAAACGGACGGGAGAACCCCAGTCTCCCTGCACGCTACTGGCCGTATAAACTCGCAATCCGCCACCAAGCTGACAGTCTGGTTTGTAGACCAACAGCCCACTTCCGATACGCTTGATCGACAGTCACGGCCAATGTGGAGATTTAGAACCTGATGTCGTCGCGATTGGTCCTTTACAGCCGGGATCGTCAACGGGGCGTCACAAGTGCATAACCGGACGAGTTGTGGGATTGAGTCTGGACATGAGGCATCGGTAACGTTACCCTAGCCCTGTTACGCTGGCTGTGTATGTCCATACTGTCGAGGCTTCGCTCCGGAGATTCAAACCTCTCGGGGGCTCATAGAAAATGGGTTGACAGGCACGGACGTGTAGGGTTTGTTATTTTGGATGTTGCCGGCCGGAAGCGACAGGTCCCAGGGCCCTGCAGGAGAGCTGGTCACCGCCGACATGTACGCGCGGAAGGGCCGTCTGGGAAATGTTATCCGTGCTGAGCACCTGAATCGGTCGCCCGAATGCGTCGGTAAGGTGCCAACAGCTGGTTGATGTACAAATATCTGATGGCTACTTGAATCTTATCTGCAGTGCAGATACATAGATCTGCCAGCGCTTTGCCATCAGCTGTTGTGGATTGACGGGTAGGACGGGGCCTGCATGCAAACACTGGGCAAAAAAGAAAAGGGATATACCATTTTCTTCCACTGTTTGTCATGTTTCTTTCGTTGCCGGAATTGCTTCGTCTGTGATCCTGGTGAAGTTCGGGCTAACGGCATACTTCGGCCATTTTTAGCAACTCGTCGACGCCGTGTTTAAAGCAAACCACCAAGCAATCACAACTTTGGTGGATATGAAGCCATTGTCCTTTGGCCCCCAGTGGCCCCCTTAAGCACACACACACACTGTTGCAACATGTCGAACGACGCCCCTGATTGTCGTTCTTCACCAACCAACTTGATGCGGTTTGCTCGGTGAAGGTCCGTTGAAGGCACGAGTGGTGGTTGTCCGTGCCGTTGCTTTCCCTTCTCTCGTCCAGCTCGGATCGCAGCTAGACAGTGGCCCCAGTTTTGTGTTGTGGCCCAAGCACACCAGTGGGGTGGCCATTACTTTTCCATTTTGGGACGGCTGTTACACGCACGCCCGATCATTGACCCCAGGGAAAACCCATTTTGGGAATTCCCAGTGTTAGTGGGTTAGGTCGCGAAGGAATACTACGAGCTCCCAAAAACAATGTTATATTTTGAGCTGAGAAATCCAACCCGAGAGTCAGAATAACGCCCGATTTCTGTTAGTTTCGGACTATTTTGACAGTTACGAGCTTTGTCAACATGTCATGCTGCATGGCTGTGTATTTGACATTTATGACGACCCTGCCAGCGGCGGAGCATAACCAAGAAGCATTGGTACATATCCTCTTTTGACTCTCTGGTTCATGGACGGCCCTCTGGGTGTAGACGCTGGGGCCATATCGCTTTTGGTCTGCCAGCCGCAACAATGGATATTCGAGACTCTGAGACGGGCCAAGCACGTGCAACGGGGCGTTGACTTACGACGACAACCGACTACATCGAGTAGCCCTGCCAGGCTCCCAAGTAAGACATCTTCACAAAGCATACTAGGAGGGGTGAGAAAGGGGCCGTGTATCCACGAAGGGATGGGTGTGAGCCACAGATGACCGGCTTACACTTGGTTTGCTGCTGACGCTAGATGGATGTGGGACAGCTAGGGTGGTGTGCACGAGAGGTTGACTGGTAAGCCACGACATCGTCGATGCTCAAGTTACCGTCTTGACGATTTCTATAAAGACTATCGGAATGGCACCTCTAAGTTGTGTTTTCCTTTCCTTCTTTTCACCAGATCATCACATCTATCAATCTCATCTCTCTCTCTCTCTCTCCTCCTTCCTCCCCCCTTCTTCTCTCTGTAAATATTTCCTTTTCTTTTTCTTTGTTTCTTCTCTCTTCTGCTTGACCTCCCGGTCTCCCTTCTCCAACCTTTTCGGAACTGCCCTGCTTTGTATATATTTGGCAACCCCCTTTGAACTATATCCACCATGAAGTCTTTCACCACTGCTCTTACTGGTGCCGCTCTTGCCGGTGCCGCCCTCGGCGAGGCTACCATTGGCAAGCGCGCTGAGTCTTGCAACTCCGCTACCAACCGTACCTGCTGGACCACCGATGGTTTCGACATCTCCACCAACTACATGGAGAGCTCCCCTACTACCAATGTCACTCGCAAGTTTGTCTTGGTTGTTGAGGAGGTCGAGAACTCGTCGGCCGACGGTTACTCCAAGCCCCTCGCCATGGTCATCAACGGTACCTTCCCTGGTAAGTTACAACAATACACACATTGAACAATGTCTAGAACAATATACTAACCAATTTCCACAGGTCCTACTCTTGAGGCCGACTGGGGTGATGAGGTCGAGATCACCATGATCAACAACCTCTCCAACAACGGTACTTCCATGCACTGGCACGGTATCCAGATGAAGAACAACAACATCATGGACGGTGTCAACGGTATCACTGAGTGCCCTACCGCTCCCGGCTACAACCACACCTACAAGTTCAAGCTTGAGCAGTACGGTACTACTTGGTACCACTCTCATTTCTCTACCCAGTACGGTAACGGTGCCGCCGGTGCTTTCATCATCAACGGTCCCGCTTCCGCCAACTACGACATTGATCTGGGCCCATACACCATTGGTGACTACTTCTACAAGACTGCTGAGGAGATCTACTCCGAGTACATTATCCCCTCTCCCGGTGTTGGTCCTTCTCCCGACAACATTCTGTTCAACGGTACCGCCGTTTCTTCTTACGGTGGTTCGTATGCTGTTACCACTCTCACCTCGGGCAAGACTCACCGTCTCCGCCTTCTCAACCCCTCCGTCGACTCGGAGATGATTGTGTCCCTTAACAGCCACAACCTTACCGTCATCGGTACCGATCTGGTTCCCGTCCAGCCTTACACTGTTGACTCCCTCTTCCTCGGTATTGGCCAGCGTTACGATGTTCTCATCACCGCCGACCAGGCTGTTGACAACTACTGGTTCAACGTCACCTGGCCCAGCAGCGGCCTTTGCGGTTCCGCCGAGGTCGACTACCCTGCTGCCATCTTCCGCTACGAGGGTGCCGAGGATGCCAACCCCACTGATGTTGGTACTGCTCCCACTGACCAGTCTTGCGATGACATCATTGACTTCGAGCCCGTTGTCTCCATCACTGTTCCTTCTACCAACTTCACTAGCCAGGCCGATTCCCAGGATATGTCCATCACCACTGAGACCCGCAGCTGGCAAGACGTTGATGATCGTGTCTACTGGACTGTGTCCGCTTCTGACATGAACATCACCTGGGGCTACCCCACTCTTGCCTACCTCCGCGACAACGTCACTGACTACCCCAGCCGCCTGAACGCCTATGAGGTCGATGATTCCCAGGAGTGGTCTTACTGGGTTATCAACAACGAGCTCGGTGTCCCCCACCCTATCCACCTTCACGGTCACGACTTCTACGTTCTCGGCTCCTCCGGTACCGTCGACGCTGAGACCACCTTCAACAGCACCTCCGACTTCGATTCGCTCAACTTCTCCAACCCCACTCGCCGTGATGTTACCATGCTTCCCGGTTACGGTTGGTTGGTCATTGCTTTCGAGACTAACAACCCCGGTGCCTGGGTCATGCACTGCCACATCGCGTGGCACGTCGGTTCCGGTCTGTCCGTCCAGTTCCTCGAGTCCATGTCCACTGTCAAGGAGCAGTTCGATCTCGACTCTGTTCTTGAGCCCCTCTGCTCTGAGTGGAACGCCTACAACGAGGACGCCACCTACCACCAGGAGGACTCTGGTCTGTAAGCTACTCGCTTTGCAGCTCTTCACCATATACTATACACTTCCGCTATCTTTTCCCTCCCCGCCACCGGGTTGGTCCCGCTTCCGTCGCAGTCTTTTTGAGAGAGAGACTTGCCCCAGAAAAAGGCCAACAACCTACACAAGCCTTTGTTTACAAATTCTTCACCTCTGAGAGGCTTGATGATGCTTGATTGATCTGATCTCGTCCCCGGTTCCTTCCGCCGTTACCAACTCTTTGTACATATCAACCCGATTTGGTTGCCGCGTTTTGTCTCTATACCAACTCTTTGCTTTTTTTGTTTTGCTCTTTCCGCGTCTGCTGCATTCTGTTTTTGCATTGGACTGTGTCTTTCCCCACAGTTAGACTTCTTAGCCGCTTTTGTTTATAGTGCTGGTTTTGATTGTCTTGTCGGGCTTTCTGGTGGATGGTTTCCCAGCGGTGCTTGTTCGCTCCTGGTTGCTGATTACTTGTTTGTCTGGTACATTGTAGAATGGTTTGTTGTTTGTATATATCGCAATTGTTTAGATTACAGCTCAATTGAATAGAGGCTGTAACCAAAATGTCTTTTCCTACAGTGAATGTTCTTTATGCCTTTTTGTGATCCCTACTTTTGTCTTTTACCTGGCACTTCCGGCCCATTCTGCATACTAAGTAACCCATCTATCTTATTCAATCTCATCGCTCACTTTCTCCACACATGAACACTCATTGATTCGGCTGCATTCTGCGCTTCTCGGGTTATACTTGCGAAATACGCGACAGCCCTCAATCTCGACTCGCATCTCCACCTTGAATCATAACTTGCACAGGACCTGTCCATACCCAAAACTTCTACGCAGCTCAGTGACGATGCAGGTCAATATGTACCTATTGCACCGCCAAACCTGTCCTAGTAGGAAGCCGTGTTACGGCGTCTACATACTAAAAACACAATTCAACCCAGCACAAATCGTTTTTTAGTAGCGCATTCTACAAATAACTTGAAGGATACGGAAGATCGGGTCTAACCTGTTTAGTGACGTCACAGAGGGACCTTTTTTAAATACCACGAGCCGAAGGATTGAACGAAGGAGTTCCTCTCGGGCAATTGGCCGACTAGCGTGTAGTAGGGCATACATGTATGTACATATGTATGTATGTACATACATATATGGGGTGAAGATCTCGGACGAAGTAGCGGAACATTTGTCGCGTCGCCGTCATTAATATATATTTATAGTCTCTTGGCGTATAGCGCCCTCGGGAGTTACCATAACCGACGTATTGCTTTCTAAGGCTGTAGTTCCTTCGCGCGGTGCCGAACAACCGTAGATAGCTCCATCCTTTCCGCACACGAGAATCGCTAGCAACATCGATCTATCAGGTTAGGTGCCTCGGACGACGTCGGCGATGCCCAGGACTGGATTGTTTGGTGTGCCACATTTCACGCGACAAAGAATTAGGATCGTATTATCGAACAGGTTCACCGTAATCTGATATTTAGAATATCTTCTAACTACAGAGATAAGCTCGAGACTGCACCAAAGCAGGATGTTCAAGGAGTGTACATACTCTACATGCCACACGGGTATGGTATCCTCTCTATATGTGGGACGGCGAGGCATGATGCTCACTCACCCTTTCTCCTTGATACCCTCGGAATGGTACCGTCGGGGTTGGAGATGCTGTTTCCATCGGACACGAGACGGATTATTCTCCAATTCGTTGTCGGTTGTATTAAACCACACACCACCCCCCCTTTTTTTCAGCTCCTTGCCTCTTCTTAGGCCCAACCCGATCGATTGCTGCCAGGCTGGCCTTTCTTGACCCTCACAAGAACTTTTTCTTTGGAGTATGGACACCAGAAAGACTTGAGTGAGAGGCAGTGGCAGTTGGGGAGTTGTTGTGGGCTATTGTGGCAGACACACATATATTCTGACTTCTTGCAGCTATTGGAGTCGCCCAAATGGGAGCAAAGTGCGGTCAAATCTGCAGAGCACGGCATGGTAGATGGTATATTTGTATCGAAAGTGTAGAAATGGGCTGTGAAAATATGTTTTGAAGAATGTGAAGAACAGAAAAGCTGGTTTCTCGGTAGGGTATCGGAAGCGTTTAAACACGACGGCCTCCATACGCTGGTGCATCGTTCAGTACAGAGGGGTCTAATCCAGCCGTCCCGCAATACTGACCAACACGCATGCAGGCTACCACCATCGATTCCGTAAATAACATTTTTATACAACTAATCGGTTGTCTCCCCAGCTAAATCACACAGGCGAGCCCGATTTCCCAAAACAGACGCTCCAGTGCCAGAATCAGGGCGCGCTGTGACGATGAACCAAAGAAAACTCTGGTCAGTGAAACCACCATTGGTTAACACCGCCATTGGCAACGCTATACCAATCCATAGTCTTGTTGAACAGCTACAGTATAGCCAGAGAGGCACCAAACTAAGCAAGAATATCGCACTCCTCCGCGCCCTCACCCAAGATGATTTATGCAGTTGGGAGACCTTGAGATTGGTCTATAAGGTTGGGCAGAGACCAAGGTTGACATTTGCTCCCGCAGCCCTTGCACATTCAGAGCTAACGCAGACACAGGTGGACGAGCTGGAACAATTACAGTATCGTGCAGTGCGATTCTACACAGGAGCAATACCACGATGTGGCGGGAGTCTGTTGGTTTACAGACTTGATCCGGCAGCTGCCATTGCGGCTGGCCCCGCCAGACAATATCACACCTAGTCCTTTGGTGTCCTGACGCTCTTAGTCAGACACCCCCGTTGAGATGGCCCAAGGCTCAGTTCTATGCTGAGTTGGCCCGCGGCCCGATGGAAGCAGTCCGGCTACTCAAGAAACGGCACAACGACTGCCTGACCCACCCGCTGGCTACCGTAAAGTCACCATAGCAGTGCCGCGGATAGACCATGCAAGAAAAGAATCTTTCTCCCCGTCGACTCTACTTTTCAGATTCAACTATCCTCTGGCACATCAATTGTTCAATGATTCCATACCATTGTAAGGATTTCACAGGGGAGCCAGAGTGTTACACCGAATGTAAGACACTTGAACTAGAGTCGATCAATGGTCTGATTATGAAATACTCCAATCGTGGACATACATTTTCTGGAGACAGAATTGATGCTATTTCTAGTCTTTTGAAAACCCGAGGAGTTCAGCATGTCTTCGGGATTCCCACTCAGAAATTACAATGTAATCTTTGTTGGGTGGCTTTGAGGAGCAACGAGACAACCGGAATTCACGACAGTTGATTTCCTATTTGGTCTTGGGCTCATCTTTTTCGATCAATGGAACACGCGGCATTTCGAACTATCATTTCGCATTGAAGCTGGTATGTTTTAGATGGCAATTAGGGGAACAATAGACCCTTATATTCGGAGATAGCCTCTACACAGTACACAGCATATGAATTTCAGAGGCGTAAATACAGTTATTGATTTCCTACGATGTACACTTTGTAATATCACAAAGTGGGCTTCAGGTAACACAATATTACCTTACTGCAACTCATCCGTGCCCGTTCGAGGTGAGGCGAACTAGTATACCTGTGTTTGCACGAGGGCAGGCCACTCATGGGCCACATATAGCCCCTTCGCCTAGTTCCTATGCTCGTGCATACAAACAAGTCAGTTTGTTCGACTCTGTTGACATCACATGCGTAGATAGAGTTTGTAACTGCACGTTATAATAGCAAGTAGGGGTTGATAACATTCATTCCCATCTTAGTGTCTAAGACACATGGAATGGTTTCTGCACGTCGAATTTCATGTGTCACAAAATGTATGCAGGTTGCACGAGTTACGATTCAATAGATGTCGAGGCTATAAAGCTCGAGTCAAATAGTTGCAATTACGATGAATTTTCCAACAAGTGAACCGGCTTTACTTTTCGGAACATAAAAAGGGTTACAACCCTATTAGTCTTTAACTTATCTCTTATCGTAGCCTTCGCCTACTTACCCCTGATTTCTGCCACTAATCACCGCCCGTTCAGGCACAGGCAGTTAGTTGTGCAACTACCGTCGTAACTCTGGGGCTCATGACGTGGCAGAGTCCCAGCGCGAGGTAGAAGTCGGGGGTCTCGTATCCCACTATACGGCGTCGGTGAGTAACATCTTACCGCGTGCTATTCACCAAGGAAAACGGCCGATGTGAAATTCTGTCGCAGAATGTCGGTCCGGTTCTTCAACGGGAAGCCTGCGGGTCACACCGATTAGCGAATAACTTTAACAGTTCAGGACCTTCTTTCGGTCGACGAGGATCACCATTGTAGGATTTGGAATGAACCACGACTCGAAGCGCGCTGGCGCTAAAATCAGTGACTACTGCAAATACGGGCCGCTCGTTCCTACAGAATAAATTCGTATTCCAACGCTTCCCCGGCGCTATGACATTCTGCAGCGCCAAGATATTCAGGGTCCTTGTAGCTTGATGCCACTTGAGGCAAGGCTTTTCAATCTGTATCGCTTTGTGGAGGTTGGGTGCCGTTACGAAGGCTTGGGGTCCTTGACACAAGGCATATTCGATATCGGTGAATAAGCGTAACTGTTGTGACCGATGCCCGCTTGTCCGCTGGCAGCCACGCCCGGCCTCGAGACGTAGCCTAACCTATGTATGTCTCACACCCCCTCCTCTATAATAGATAGATAGCTCCTAAGAGACCATCTCCCATATATCATACTCACAGACACAACAGTAAACGAACGCAATCAAATGATCCCAAAAAAGACACACCAGTAAACCGTCAAAACCCATAGCATGCCGATAAATTTGGCACGGATCGTGATCCACCCGATCTTGATTGCATGACCGAACTCGCATATTCCTGCCGTTCGGTGCTGGTGGCATTGATATTCGAATGATGAGGCTTGGGATCGCGACAATAAAGCTAGATGCGGAACGTGCCCGGGGAAGAACTGGATTTACGGTCGATATGGTGAGCCCGTGCCATGCTTCGATGGAGACTACAAGCGTTCCGTGGAGCTCCAAAAGGCCGCAAAAGACACGTACGTACGTCCGGGCTTGTCCGCCGCACCAGAGTGTGTACAAATGGACATTGTGGGTAGAAAAACCGTTGAGTCTAGGTGCATACAAGTTATGAACAGGATTCGTCACTATACTTCCTATTGTCCGCGGAAGCGTCGGGGAATCGGTAAAAGATACCCCGTCGATTAGAAGACTGATCCGCCGTCGGACCTAGCATGCGTCCCTTGCATATAAACCAGAGGAACATGTCCATAAAAATCATGATTGCACTGATTGCACTGATTGCGCTGTCAACCTAACATCATATTTAAAGTTTTTCAGGAACTTTCAAGATGTCAAATTGTCGATCGGGTTTGGGCGGCGAACATGGAGGAACATCATGATCAGCACTGTGGGGGCCGGGCCATTATTCGTACGTGGATAATTTTGGATGATTGTTAAGACGAAAAGCTCATTCCGAACTGTATGTCCAGTTTGTTACTGTGTACATATTTTTCGTATGATAGATGGTCCATGGTTAGTCGCCGGTGAAGATTAACGCCGCGGGAATTAAATTCTGCTGACGTGGCGGAGTTAAGCTTGAAGCCTTGTTTCTTGAGGTGGATATATTGCGTATCGTCAGCAGGGTGTTCACCACATGTGAGGAAGTACGTCTGAGCACGGATCGTGAAGAAGCCTATTGAGAAAGCTTCGGTATTGAATGAATTAGAGGCTTAGTGGGACAGGGGGCACTTGGGTATACATGATAGTTGCTGTCAGTCATGGACTGTCATCTAGTTAATCTTGTATTCTTTACGATAAATCGAATTAAGGCTGCCGCCAATAACATTACATAGTGCTGCTCTTCCTTGTGCCTTGTAACACCACATGGTTATATTGTTTTATAGACCACTTTTTGTTTAAGGCTCCGGCACCAAGCATTATATATGATTACGCATAATTCTGTTGTCTTACCCACGGTCATCAGCAGGTTGCATCGATTCGTATAGCCTTGTAGATCGGGGTTAAGATTCTTCCTTTAGCGATATGTTCCGAGTCTCGTTGTTAATCACGAAACCACAACACTAGGTTAGAGATTTACTATTCGTGAGTGGCGAGTTGTCAATACGAAGAAAACATGAGATGTTCAATGAATCTTCCTAGGGAAAGCTAGGGGGCGGTTTACCCAAATGGTAAAAAGACGGACCCGGGGATGGTGTTCCCCCGTCTACCCGCGGACTCCCAATTGTGGCCCGTCCGGCTTATTGAATCCTTCATAACCCCGCATGAAGTGATTGAAACCAATGATTCTGCCACTTTGGCGAGAGGGTTCACGCGACGACACCCACAACTTTCTAATTAGCGCCAAGATACGGGAGGAGGCTGAGTGGCTTCAGTGGTACTTGGCGACCTAAATAAACCATTATTGCGTAGACCTCAGTCGTCAGTCCTACTTGTATTGTCAGTTGGATTCCGTTGGGTATCGTATTTTGAGGATGCAATTGTTTTTTTGCTTTGTTGTTACTCTCATGCCAGCTGGAACATCTGGAGGGATCACGACTACACGGATGTACCTGGGCTAATAGGCCATGTGGGTCAATGTTGGAGTAGGTTATGCGGGTCAGACCGTCACTTTCCTGGCAACACTTTCACAAACTGGGCACAGAGATGGTGGTTCTGTAGGGCTAAAATACTCGTTGGGTTAGCTCGTTACACAGATTCGTCCGGTTCGTCCGGTTGATCTGGTTAGTTTGTGTTATGAAGAATGTGGAAACCCTGTAGGTTGTACATGGGTGTTATCTTAAACCAGAAAGAACGGGGTTAACCCTACATCAAAAATATTCAAGGTCTTCGAATTTTCTTGCCATTATGATCGGGCTCGATTGTCCCGAATGCTCCGCTTTTAGTCTTCATGGGAGTTGCCGCTTTTCTTTACCATTTTGGGAGGATGGTATTGTGTACGATTTCCGTCTGACAGTTAGTACGACTTCGTGTCGAAAACCGAAAGGGAACCGTGCGTTTCTATTGTTTCCCCGGAATTGGCTCCCCCGGCTTTTGACCTCGCAAACCGGGTTCCATTCCTTTAAGCCCGAGAGGAATGGTGGGAATCATCGAGATAAGCGGGTAAATTTGGCAATCTGAGATATACGAAGCTGCATATAAGCGCCCAATGATTCGTTGTTCTCTCAAAGTGTTGTCATTGTGTGTTATCGTATCCTTCTTGGTCTTTAAAATCTCCGATATGTAACTACTAGGGTGGCCGTATGTATGTATGGACTGGCCGCATCACCAAACACCGGGCACTCTCAGACGGACCAAGCACAAGCAATATGGCTTTGATGACGACGCAGACGAGATCAACCAAGCCGTATACTCCTTGGCATTGAAGATATCTTCATAGCATGTGCATACCAAGGGGCGTGAGAAACCGGCCACGTGCAAGCCAAGAAAAGGGAGGGAGGGAGGGTGTGGCTCAATGACGAGCAGTATATTGTTGTTGACAACAATGGTGGGACAGACTGGACTGCGGGTTGATACGAAATCTTGGCCGCCAAGCCAATATAACGTCGATGCACTTGTTGCATACTTCAACGATTACTATAAAGACTACCGACATGTCACCTCCAATATGTCTTTTTTCTTTCCTTTCTTCACCAGATTACCACGTCTATCAATCTCGTCCCTCTTTCTCCTCTCTCCCGCCTCTCTTTGTAAATATTCCTCTCGTTTTCCTGCATTTTTGCGCTCTGCTACTTGGCCTTCCGGTCCATCTACCCAACCCGTTTATAATTTTGCCTAGCTTGTATATATTTGGCAGACCCCTTTGACCTATACTCAACATGAAGTCTTTCTCTACCGCTCTTACCGGTGCCGCTCTCGTCGGTGCCGCCCTCGGCGAGGCCACCATCGCCAAGCGCGCCGACTCTTGCAACACGGCTACCAACCGTACTTGCTGGACTACTGATGGTTACGACATCAACACCGACTACAACACCCAGGCTCCCACTACTGGTGTCACTCGCAAGTACACTCTGTTTGTCGAAGAGGCTACCACCACCGCTGCTGATGGTTTCGTCAAGCCCTTCGCCATGGTCATTAACGGGACCTTCCCTGGTAAGTTTGAACATGTTGCTATAATGTGACACTTAGAATAGTATACTAACTCGCTCCTACAGGTCCTACCCTTCACGGTGACTGGGGTGATGAGGTTGAGATCACTGTTGTTAACAGCCTTCAGTACAACGGTACTTCCACTCACTGGCATGGTTTCTGGATGAAGAACAACAACATTGCTGATGGTGTCAACGGTATCACCGAGTGCCCTACTCCTCCCGGCTTCAACCACACCTACAAGTTTAAGCTGGACCAGTACGGTACTACTTGGTACCACTCCCATTTCTCCACTCAGTACGGTACTGGTGTTGTTGGTGCCTTCGTTGTTAACGGCCCTGCTTCCGCCAACTACGATGTCGACCTTGGCCCGTACACCATCACCGATTACTGGTACAAGACCGCTGAGGAGATCTTCTCCGAGTACATCATTCCTTCCCCCGGTATCGGTCCCGCTCCTGACAACATTCTGTTCAACGGTACTGCCGTCTCCGAGTCCGGCGGTGCGTATGCTGTCACCACTCTTACTCCCGGCAAGACTCACCGTCTCCGTCTCATCAACCCCTCCGTTGACACCGAGATGATTGTGTCCCTGAACAGCCACAACTTCACCATCATCCAGACCGACCTTGTCCCCGTCGAGCCTTACACTGTCGACTCTGTCCTCCTGGCTATTGGCCAGCGTTACGATGTCCTGATCACTGCTGACCAGGCCGTCGACAACTACTGGTTCAACGTCACCTTCCCCAGCAGTGGCGCCTGCGGTTCCGCTGAGGTCGATTACCCCGCTGCTATCTTCCGCTACGAGGGTGCCGAGGATGCCAACCCCACTGATGTTGGTACCGCTCCTATTGATCTGTCTTGCGATGACAAGATTGACTTCGTTCCCGTTGTCCCCAAGACCGTTCCTAGCACCTCCTTCGAGGACCAGGCCGAGGATCAGCACCTCGATATGTCCGTCACCACTCGTCCCTGGCACAACGTTGACTCCCGTGTGTACTGGACTGTCTCAGGCTCTAACATGAACATCACCTGGGGTTACCCCACCCTTGCCTACGTCCGCGACAACAGCACCGACTACCCCGAGATTCTTAACGCCTACGACGTCGATGACTCTCTGGAGTGGTCTTACTGGATCATCAACAACGAGCTCGGTGTCCCCCACCCGATCCACCTTCACGGTCACGACTTCTACATCCTCGGCTCTTCCGGTACCGTCAGCACTGCTACTACCTTCAACTCCACCACTGACTTCGACTCGCTCAACTTCGAGAACCCCACCCGCCGTGATGTCACCATGCTTCCCGCTAATGGCTGGTTGGCTATCGCTATGGAGATGAACAACCCCGGTGCCTGGCTCATGCACTGCCACATCGCGTGGCACGTCGGTAACGGTCTGTCCGTTCAGTTCCTCGAGTCTTTGGACACTGTCAAGCAGCAATTCGACCTCGACTCTGTTCTTGAGCCCCTCTGCACTGAGTGGAACGCCTACAACGAGGACGCCATCTTCAAGCAGGAGGACTCCGGTCTGTAAGCGTCTCGCTTCGTTTATTTCCTTTGCCATTTATATACTTCCGCTATCTTTACCCTCCCCGCTACCGGGTTGGTCCCGCTTCTGTTGCAGTCTTTTTGAGAGAGAGTGCTGCCCCAGAAAGAGGCCAACTTCTCCACCAAGCCCTTTATCCTCTTTTATCCCCTGAGAGGCTTGATGATGTTGATTGATCTGATCTCGTTCTCGGTTACTTCTGCTGCTACCAACTCTTTGTACATACCACCCGATTTGGTTGCCGCATTTCTTGTGTCTACAACTCCAGCCTTTTTGCTTTTTTTGTTTTGCTCTTTGTCGTTTTTTGCTTTGATCTGTAGGGAAAGACAGATTGACGTCTTGGCCGCTTTTGTACATACCGCGGTTTTTGATTGTCTTGTGGGGTTCTCGAGTGGCTGGTTTTCTAGTGGTGCTAGTTCACTGCTGGCTTCTAGTGTACTTGATTGTCTGGCACATTGCAGATTGACACACTGATTGTATATATGAATCACTGTTTAGATTACACCTATTGAATATAAGATGTAACCAAGATACAACTGTTCCTATTGTGATTGATTGAATGTATCTTTGCATGCCTGTTACTTCAGATATCCATACACTAACGAAACAAATATCATAACTGGCACGGTTATGTTAGCCGTCAGATCCTTACTTCACACATGGTTGTCAGATACTCATGGCGTCCCTACATTACGTAGCCACTAATATGTCATGTTTATGAGATATATCACTTGTATGTCACTCTTGGTTACACCCCTTCATAGTGATGTTCATCTAGTTAGCTCTATTCACCAACTAGATGAGTGCATTTCTAATGTGTACCGATAATAATTGCCCATATCCATCTTTAACATCAATGTCATCGTCAACAATGACAACCTGCGTACCGAGAAAGCTTCAATCTCCGAACACATGTCTCTAGCTCCTTGTTACACTGGTAGTATTTTTCACATCTGCCAACCCGTGTAACTGGCTTGGAGTCTTTGATAATTACTGAGGGTTCATTTGGGTAGTTTGAGTCGGCCGGAAGACCATATCTCTGACAGATCAACCCAGACCAGTACACAGAATCAAACATAAGCTTGAATGTAAATCCACATTGCCACGGACGAATGTCAACTGACGCTGTATTCTGTCAACAACCACGTGCGTTTGCTTGTCATCGATGAGTTAGTATGAGAGATTTATGACGTCAATTGGGGAGAAATGTTTCCTGTCCAGTGCCTTACTAGCATCCCATAAGACTGTTTAACAGATATCAATATCAAGCAAGTCTACAGATGGAAGCTGAGTATGTCCGTGAAGCCAGCACGCAAAACACATAACTATACGAGCACAGGGAAGCACCATCCGTACGCCGGATCCCGGAGCATGGCGCTCCTCGCGACCTCACAACCTGTCTAACCAATTTACAGCGACTTCCCTCGCATCAATGGCCTAGAGAAGAGAGCGTTTTCTGGCGGGAGTCTCCTCCACCCGCCCGATCTCACCAAGCGCAGCATCCATGCTGACACGGATGGGAACATAACACTTCCACGGGCAGTCCGCCACCTGCTATCCTCCCACTGACTACTCGTCCGATAAGCCAGGCAACTTAGACAGACCCCCCAGGCGCCCGCGGAGATTCCCCTTCGTCCACAGACAAAACCAAATCAGTCCATCGCCCGGTACTCTTGTTTATGATCCCTCCTGACCCTTCGGCTTGCCCTTATGGCCTTTGGAGCCCTTTGCTTTTGTGATTGTGAAGCTCACAAGACTACAGATCTCTCGGAACAAAGGATCTACGGACCCTTATCAGTAAATTCGGCTACTATCGCATATGAAAACCGCCGTTTCATGTAGAATAGGGCAAGTTCCCAACGTTGCCCCGGCGCTATGGCATTTCATAGCGCCAAAATAGGTACGGTGCCTATAAACTATTGCCAGTTGAGACAAAATTTTTCAAGTGGGAGATTTATGAAAAGACCATCCCACTAGAGTAGAGTGGTTTGGCAGTAATATCGGTATACCTACTCACAATCTGTATGGTTGTTTTGAGGTTTAGTACCGCCTGTAAAGCGTCAGATCTCCAACACAAGGCATATTCAATATCGGGCAACATATGCAACCCGTCCGAACCCATAGAGACACAAACTGAAAACAGAACTCATAACTGTACTCCCTCTTGGCCGCCATAACTCCGACGAAGCCGTTAACAGATAGCCGCGCGGTTAGAAGGCTGGCCAGTCATCGTCGGTAACATACGTCCATTGCAGACAAACAAGGGGGGCATACCAATCGAGGTTTTCATTGCACTGATTGCGTTGTAACTTCGATAGGTGGTTTAAAGTTCCTACAGAGGTGGTTGGGATGTCATATTATAGATTGAACTTCAGGGACGGGGATAGAGGATTACAACTATACACAATGGAATTATCCTGACATCGCAAAGTTAAGCTTCCAGCCTTGGTTCTTTAGTTGCATATATATTGGCTTTCTAGCAGGGTGTACCCCGAGTGGCTGTTTTGTTTCACAGACCACTTTTCGTTAGAGGCTTCGGCAATCGGGGTTACATGCGATTACGTGGAATTCCGTCGACTTACCCGCAGCCATCAGCAAGTTCCATCGAATCCGTATAATATTGCAGATGAAAAACACAACCATCTTTTCAGTACCAAGTGCCGAGATTCGTTACTACTTACGAAACCATACCACTGGGCATGAGATCAGGAAATCATGAATCATGCGTTTGAGATATGAAGAAATCACGAGGTACTTGCTGAATTATTATCGGGCCCATCAAGTGGCAGTTTCGCCGAAGGTTGAAAACATAGACTCGGTGACGGTGCGTCCCGGGATACCCCCCAAAGTCCGACACTAGCCCGCCTGCTAATTGCATCCGTCACAAACATGCAGAGATTGAAACCACCCATCATGTTACCGTAGCGGGGGGTGGGGGCTTGCAAGACGCTACCGATGATGTTTTAATTGCCACTGGAAGCCAGGAGGAGGTTGGGCTGGTTCGTTGGTACTATGCAGAGATATGAGCCACCCAAACAAAGCATTATCGCGTAAACTTCACTTGTCGATCTTATCTTTATCATCAATTCTGTTACTTGAATACAGCATTGTGATACAGTACACATGTCTACCTGGGGTAACCTGCCGAGTGGGGCAGTGTTTGAATAGGGTGTGCGGGTCATACCCCCCGATAACTTGTTTACAATCACAGCAGAGGGACAGAAGTTCTGTAGGGTTACAATGATTGTTCACTTATCTTGTTACACACGTTTGTACGATTCATTCGTGCTGTCAAGAATGCTGAGACTATATCTATGTATGTTTGAAGCAGCTTACAGAGCGTTACCCCGAAATAAAACAAATTGGGGACCTTTGGACTTTGTTATTATCGTCGTCGCATTTAATTGCCCGAAAAGGCTGGCTTCCATTCTTCATGGGAGTTAGTGCCGGTTTTAATGTTGTCAGCGGACGTCATGGGGTAGGATTTCAGTCCCACTGTTAGCCTGACTTCGGGTTGATAGCCGAAAGCGGCACGTGCACTGCCGTCATTTCCCCGGACCTGACTCCCTGGGTTTTTTTACCTAGTAGCCCAGTTCCATTCCTTCGAGTCGGGCTGAGATGGTGGGAATCATTAAGACAGGCGGGTAAATTGAGTGAACTGGTATGTAAATAGCCGCATATTATCGCCTTATTATTGATTGCTGTCATAGTGTTGATATTGTATGTTATCACGTACATACTGTTAAAGGCGCAAATATCTCTTTCATGTAACTGTTAAGGTAGCCATAGATGTACACAGCTGATAGTACATGTATGCGCCAGCGAGGTTACCAAAAAGTGCGCACTCTTAGGCGGACCAACCACAATTAACGAGACGTTGACGACAACTCCAACACAGCCACCAGAGCCGCATACCCCTTAGCACCGACGGTCTCTTCAAACTATGTTCCAAGGGGCGTGAGAAAGGATCGCATGTTGACGGAGAAAATAGAAGGAAGGTGTAGCTGAGAGGCAAGTGGCATACTGTGTTGCTGACGTCAGTGGTGAGACAGGCTGGACGGCCAACGCACACGACAGCTTGATAGTCAAGTCAAGACAACGTCGATGATCGAGTCGCATTCATCGACTATCACTACAAAGGCCACCGATGTGTCGCCTTCGAGATGAGAATAAATTAAAGCTTAACCCCACTCTGTTAACTCTCAAAGTCTGATCTCCTATGGGCGTAGTGAATGCCTGTAGCTTCCCTGGCTCAAATCACGGACAGTGACTACTAACTTGCAAAGAAAATATCTACAGTATTCTTAGCCACCCTACGACTTTGAGGCCGTTCTTGGTGGAGTTTTAATACCCAAGGTTTTGTCAAGTTAACTCAATCTTTCAATGAGTGCGGATGTATCTTCAATGTTCCCAAGTGATAATTCGGCATTGTGATGTTGAAAGCCATCGTTACCGGCCCTGATGGCAACTTACGGACCAAAAAAATGTCAAGACTCAAATATACAATGTTAAGGATGAATGTTAGGCCACGTAGCACCCCGTCAACAACCAAGGGATTTGGTATATTACAGAAGAGTTGGTGTCATAGGTTATCATGTCATCCGGGAAGAGATAATTCCTAATAAGGTAGTTATTAACAGTTTACGAGACAGTTTAAACCATAGTAACACCAACAAAGTCTAGGGATTTTTCAACTACGTGACTAGGCCGTACTTCGATATCAAGCAAGATGAAGAAATCTCATTTCCCACTCTATGTTTCTGCGTTGCAGCTCGGTATACATTGCCTTTGTAGTAAAATTCGGCACTAAAACCCCCTTGTGGTGTGTGTTTTGTAGATCGCTGTGAACCTCTAACTCCCAATCACTATGTCTTACCATAAGAAGTACTGAAAACCTCGATAGACAGAAAAGGGTATGTCCAAAGTGACAGGCCTTCGCGCTGGAAGCCTTACGATAGTGTAGCCAAGAGCCTTGCAAGTGCAGCCAACACTTTCATGTGGATCATTTTATGCGGAGCTTAACGCAGAGTTGACGGGAATAAGTTTGCCGCGCAGTTGGTCACTGGTGGCAGTTTAAATGTAACTCCGGCAAGAGTGAAATCTTGAAAAACGGCACGGACATACGACGATCAGTACCCATTTCAAAATCGACAGTACCATCGGTATTAAAACAGCATCTCCCTACTTTTTTGAACCATCCACTTTCCAAGGATTCGGAATATCACAACTCCGATGGTCCCATGCATCATATCCCTATGATCGGCGACTACACTCTCCCGAGAGCGCGAAAGGTGCTTAGTTGACGATTCATTGTGGTTCGCTATTGTATCGTTCACATTGGGAGTCTCGCCTGCCGGTATAACACTATTGCCGGCCCCGATCGCATCACATTACAATAGAGAGCTTTGGTGTGTGTGATATCAACGAGGCACGGCTCCCCCACCGTGAGTAGGTCTAAGAGGCCCGAGATTAATGCCGGCCGGCTGATTCAGGGCTTAATTCATACATACGTACTCATAGTTGGGCCATTGATGAATGTAGGATTCTGAATGAACCAGTAAATAAGTGCTCGAAACGTGATATTCCCTCATTAGAGCTATGAATAAAGCGTACAATTTTTGAACCATCACCCCAAAACGATTTCCATATCAACAAGGGTTATGACCCTATTGTCTAGAATCGACCTAAGATCACGTGTATAATGTCAGTCATCCGTTCAGACAAACATCGCCTGTTTGCGGGCTATGCCTTGTCGGAGAGATCAGCAACCAGAGGCACGACATCCCGGGATTCCACTAATAAGATCGAAGCGCCCGAAAACCTCTAGCAGTCTTGCAACACCATGCCCGCAGACATTAGAGGTATGTTCCTGACATTATCATGATTTTTATCATGTCCATTCCCAAAGCCACACTAGAATCTCGGTTGTAGGGTCGCAAATGCAGGGGACAAAGTCGTATTGACAGGTGAGCTTACGAGTCGTCTTAGTATGTCTGTACGTATGTCTATACATATGGGTGCTACAGACGGTATTCGATCCTACGAGCGGAAAGCACACGGCAGATTTCCCCTTCAACTGTGGAGGCACGGGCGGGGTTTTGATGCGCGCCGATGGGCTCACCCTCGAGCTCATCACTGGGTTTACATGTGTATGTATCATTAAGTTTCCCGCTAGCACGCATAAATTATTGAAGGCTCATTATACGGCATCAATGGAGTTGAAGTTTCAAGCTACGTAAACGATCTTTCATGTGTAGGGCAGCGCATGGAAACCGGATTCTGTTCCTTTTTGACCATTACACTCATGTGAGACTATGTTTGCTACTAAGCTCACATACATATGGGTGAGCAAACGGGTAATTAACCAAAAACCTAATGTGTTCTTACACTTGGACGCCGCGGGGAACACGCTGTTGGACTCTCCAGTTTGCAAATACAGGGGTCATAGAAGACCCGGCAACAAGTATCATGAACTTTAACTGCCCGTACTAGGATATGCTACAACATCACATGGCACAAGGTGGGCGCCCGGACTTTCATATGGCCTCACACCTGCTGGAAAAACAATATTAATGTTCGGAAGTTTTGGAAGATATAGACTGCTTACGACATACTCAAGTTGATAATAAGGCATATATGTGGTGAGTCACGTAGATTTAATTGCCAAACTGAAAAATGATATGTTGCTTTTCTTGCCGTTGTGCCTACAATTCTTTTATTGTTCAACTCTCATAGTCATGCATAATACATGTCACATCTCGGTCTTTTTTCCAATTGAAGACTCCGTTATTGTCATCAACATGCGCCCCCAATGGGGCTATGAAGCGCCATGTGTAGGGTTGCAATAATTCATGGGGTTACGTGTTACACAGATCAGTTAGATTTTCACAAGTTCTTCTAAATCTTCATACAGACCGCGTGTTAGTGTCGAATGGCAGGCACAATGATATCCTTGCGTAGACTGGATCGGCAACTTTCAAGTGTGCCTGACAATATTGTTGTCGGCTATACTAGCTCTTCAGGCGACGCTCAAGCAACAAGCTTTTGGTCTTACCACTGGAAAACGCACGTGCCAACGACTTTTGGCGGGGACCAATGATTATCGCGATGTTTGGGTGGGCAGAAGCTATTTGTGCCTGAGTATGAAGGGCATGCAGATGTAAGTAAGCATGTCCATCATTACATGCCAACACCATCTTCGTATTAGCTGAGTTTTTTGGTCTTCTCGTAGCCCGATGCAGCTTATGGCCAGGTCATACTAAGTATAGCTACACAGCTGAGCTCTAAAGGGATTATTCATGTACACATCATTCCTATTCAAGAATCAGGAAGCGGCACACAGATTACCGAATTTGATGTGCGCGGGGCGTTCCGCCACCAAATTCACACGTATTTTTTCAGACCAACCGGCGTCCATCACTGTTGCCGGTACTTTAAACACGGCACTTGTCACAATCAGCTTCGAGAAGAAGGACTTTTGAGGATTAAATATTAGTTAAATCGTCCTATTTTTCTAACACAATGAACGTTTTTCGGATGGATGAACGCCTCTCAACTGAGCAAGCCGCAGTCTATCGCTTTCGACATCAGTAACTTTACCCTCCGAGACGGACAAAGCGCGTGCACAAAAGACTTGGTGACGACGACATGATCAGTAACTATACAGCGGCTGTTAGGACATCTTCACGGCTTGTGCGAGGAAGTATGAGAAAGGAGAATCTTACAGTGGTATCGACAGCGAGGCGGGGGTGGCCTATTCTGGGACAGATTAGCTTCGCTCCCTTACCGAACGTATCAGGCAGTCAGACCGGTGATGACTATCGGCTGGACGGCGAGCTGGGGCGATCTTGATGGATTTCCTGCAGGCGCCACGATTCCTATAAAGCCCACCACGATGCCGCCCTAGAAGTGTTGTTTTTCTTTCCTTTTGTTCACCAGATCACCACGTCTATCAATCTCACCTCTCTCTCCCTTCCTCCCTCCTCCTCTGCTCTCTTTGTAAATATTTCCTTTCGTTTGTTTGTCTTTCTTTCGTCTTTTTGACTGCCGGATATACTTCCACAACCACCAACCTACAACACAATTGCCTAGCTTGTATATATTTGGCAACCCCCTTTGACCTATACTCAATATGAAGTCTTTCTCCACCGCTCTTACCGGCGCTGCCCTTGCTGGTGCCGCCCTTGGCGAAGCCACCATCGGTAAGCGTGCCGAGTCTTGCAACTCTGCTACCAACCGTACCTGCTGGACTACTGATGGTTTCGATATCAACACCAACTACATGGAGTCCTCTCCTACTACCAATGTTACTCGCAAGTACACTTTGGTCGTTGCTGAGGTTGAGGACTCCTCAGCCGATGGCTACACCAAGCCCCTGGGTTTGGTTATCAACGGTACCTTCCCTGGTAAGTCATGACAACAAGAAATACTCAAACGTCGGGAACAAATTACTAACTCAAACATATAGGTCCTACTCTTGAGGCCGACTGGGGTGATGAGGTCGAGATCACTGTCATCAACAACATGTCCGTCAACGGTACTTCCACCCATTGGCACGGTTTCCAGATGAAGAACAACAACATCATGGACGGTGTCAACGGTATTACCGAGTGCCCTACTCCTCCTGGCTCCAACAAGACCTACAAGTTCAAAATGGAGCAGTACGGTACTAGTTGGTACCACTCTCACTTCTCCGTTCAGTACGGAAGCGGTGTCGCTGGTGCCTTCGTTGTTAACGGACCTGCCTCTGCCAACTATGATATCGACCTTGGTCCTTACACTGTTGCTGATTACTTCTACAAGACTGCCGATGAGATTTACTCCGAGTACATTATTCCCTCGCCTGGTGTCGGCCCTTCGCCCGATAACATCCTGTTCAACGGTACCGCCGTTTCTTCTTACGGTGGTGAGTATGCTGTTACCACTCTCACCTCAGGCAAGATTCACCGTCTTCGTCTGCTGAACCCCTCGGTTGATTCCGAGATGATTGTGTCCCTTAACAGCCACAACCTTACCGTTATCCAGACTGACTTTGTCCCCGTTGAGCCCTACACCGTTGACTCCCTGTTCATCGGTATCGGTCAGCGTTACGATGTTCTCATCACCGCCGACCAGGCTGTTGACAACTACTGGTTCAACGTCACCTGGCCCAGCAGCGGCCTTTGCGGTTCCGCCGAGGTCGACTACCCCGCTGCCATCTTCCGCTACGAGGGTGCCGAGGATGCCAACCCCACTGATGTTGGTACCGCTCCCACTGACCAGTCTTGCAACGACATCATTGAGTTCGAGCCCATTGTCTCCATCACTGTTCCCTCGACCAACTTCACTACCCAGGCCGACGACCAGGACTTGGATCTCTCCACTGAGACCAGCACCTGGCACGACGTTGAGGACCGCGTCTACTGGACTGTTAGCGGTTCTAGCATGAACATCACCTGGGGCTACCCCACCCTTGCCTATGTCCGCGATAACGTCACTGACTACCCCAGCCGCCTGAACGCCTACACTGTCGATGACTCGCAGGAGTGGTCGTACTGGGTCATTAACAACGGTCTTGGTGTTCCCCACCCTATCCACCTTCACGGTCACGACTTCTACGTCCTCGGTAACTCGGGCACTGTCAGCACTGCTACTACCTTCAACGCCACCACTGACTTCGACTCGCTCAACTTCGCCAACCCCACCCGTCGTGATGTCACCATGCTCCCCGGTGATGGTTGGTTGGTTATTGCCTTCGAGATGAACAACCCGGGTGCCTGGCTCATGCACTGCCACATCGCGTGGCACGCGGGTTCCGGTCTGTCCGTTCAGTTCCTTGAGTCGATGAGCACCGTCGCTGAGCTGTTCGACCTTGAGTCTACTCTTGACCCCATCTGCGACGCGTGGAACACCTACAACGACGATGCCACCTACCAGCAGTCTGACTCTGGTCTGTAAGCGCTTCGTTCTACACGTCCCTTGTCACATATATACTCCCTTTGCTTTTTTCCTTGTTTCCTATACCGGGTTGGTCCCATTTCCGCGGCAGTCTTTTTGAGAGAGAGACTCGCCTTAGAGAAAGGCCAATTTTCTGCAGAACTCTACCTTTTCTGAGAGGCTAGATGATGTTGATTGATGTGATCTCGTCACCGGCTCCTTTTGCGGCTTCCAAACTTTTGTACATACCAACTCCATTTGGTTTGCCGTTTTTGTATCTACACCAACTTTTGTTTTGCTTTTTTTGCGTCTTCTTTCACTTTTACTTTTGGTCTGTAGGGAAAGTACAGATAGATTTTGTTTCCGATTTTTTGTCTATAGTGCGGATTTCGAGTCTTGCTGGGTACTTGGCTAGCTCCCTTTCTTGCGGTGTTAATACACTTCTGGTGGTTGGCTATTTGAGTGTCTGGTACATGGTTGAGAGGATTGACATTTGTATATATCAACTTTTAGATTACAACTAGACTGAATATAGGTTGTAACCAAAATATGTTGTACCATTCTGTGAATGTTTTTGAGTCCCGATATTACATGTCTCTTTTAGATTCCGACCTTCCTCGCGTTCTGACTGTCTAATGTTCATCGAACCTAGTTACCCCAGCCTGAGC
The DNA here is from genome assembly GCA_003032515.1 of Huntiella decipiens. NCBI lineage: Eukaryota > Fungi > Ascomycota > Sordariomycetes > Microascales > Ceratocystidaceae > Huntiella > Huntiella decipiens. The sequence continues at coordinate 290,697 of NETU01000597.1, forward strand.
AAACATTTCCGCATCAACGTGTTTCTACTAATCTCCTGACCCGTGTGACATATGCAATAGATCACCTACGATAAATCTCCCGTAGTACCGGTGTTTTTGAATGACGGTCATATCAAACTGGCACCGACGTTGAAAGGCTAGCTTAGTCATACAAGCTAGTTGCCGCGGAATAAACTCCTTCCGTTCAAAGATCCAACAGCCCTGTGTCACACCAGTCTAATCCTTAATTCAACGTCAGTCTTCCCTGACCGCAAATCAAGGAAAATACATTGTGTATTGCCGAAAAATGTCTATAAAGATCTAATCGTCTCCCAAAGTCTTAATACCATCTGCCCCAGTCTCGACCACGGTGAAAGCATGTGCATTACCACCTCCACTAGCAGCCTTATCGTAAGCTCCATCGCTCCGATCGCAAATAACAGCCAGCTCCTCATCAGTCAAGACTTGTTCGTTATCAGCAGCATCGAGAGCCTTACCATCTGCAACTAGTAGCGACTGTAGCGTCTCATGATCAACATCTTTGCTATCTGGATCTTCATGTGCCTGGCGAATCAAAGACTGTAGATTCCCCTTCTTAATAACAAGCTTTTCAAGGCGTCGCTTAGCAGAGGCTGTCTGAAGTAGTGCCTCTTCGACGGTCCCGCGAGTCGCAAAACGATAAACAATCACAGGCCGTGTTTGACCGATACGATGCGACCGATCCTGGGCTTGAAGATCTTGCTGAGGATTCCAATCGCTGTCGAAAAGGATAACTGTGTCTGCAGCAACGAGATTAATTCCCTGGCCACCAGCCCGGGTAGATAATAGGAAAATACGGTGCTCGGGATCCGTGTTGAACGTGGCAATAAGGGCGCGCCGGGCAGATTGTGCAGTTCCACCGTCAAGACGAGCATGAGCGTACTCGCGGAGATCGCAGTAGGCCGAAAGCAAGTCAAGCTGCGTTTTGAATTGGGAGAAAATGAGCACTTTATGGTTATCCTTAAAGAGTTCAGGGAGCAGACGGTCCAACAGTAGCATTTTCCCCGATGCGGAGATGAGTTCGGGGGTAGCGGGATTACCAGGCGGCCAAGGTTGGAAGAAGTTATGCGGGCTATTACAAACAAGACGCAGTTGCATAATTGGATTTCCAAGCTTCTTTTTGGAGAGAATCTTCTTCGCCAACACTACGGGGTCATCGGGGTCCGCTTCACCCTTGGCATCTCGTTCAGCCTGCGCCAACTCGGCCTGGTGCACTTCCGCAGCAACTTGCGATTCGAATTCCGCATCGCTAAGAGCGTCATCATCCAGACGGGATTCTGTGTAACTTCGGCGAGGTGTGGCACGACTGCGCGAGCGGGTTTTACGTGCGGGTGGGAGAGTTGGAGTAGACAGAGAAGCTTTACGTTTACTAGCAGATTTGGTAGTGGGTTTGATAGTAGGAGAAGGAATTGGCGGAGTTGGAATGGCGGCGGTTTTCCGTCTCGTTCTGGAAGTAGGCTCTGATTTGGCAGTCTTAGGTGGTACGACGGTGGCGGTGGAGGTGGCGGTCGGTAAGGGTTTATTCTTCATGAGAAGGGTGAAGGCGTTGGGGAGCTCCGTCGGTTTTTTAGCATTTCGGGTCGGTCTTTTTGAAGGCTTCTCCTCGGGCGTCTCTTCACGTTTGACCTTTGGTTCGTTCTTGACTTTACGCTTAGGCTTGGGCTTCTCTTCGGACTCATTTTCGGATTTCACTTCATCCTTAACTTCGGTTTCATCGTCATCCCACTTCTCAATACACTGGACCAATTTCCCCTGTAGATACTCACGGGTATCCTGCTTCTCATCAGTAAGAACCGAGTACAACTCTCGTTGGTCGTTAGTCATCGGCGCATATAACACGTATTCGCGCTTACGCGGTAGATAAGCAGCCACATCGGCCTTGACACGTCGCAAAAGCAGTGGCTGCAGTACGACGTGAATCTTCTTGACAATGTCGTGTTTCTCGGCATCAGAGATGAAGGATGCTGTGGTACCTTCATCTTGTAAGTCGCTAAAGTCAAACCAATTGTCGAACGCTTCCCAATCAGTAAAGATATTAGGGAGTAGGAAATTCAGTAAAGACCATAACTCTCGCAAACTGTTTTGAAGTGGCGTGCCTGTAATAAGCAACCGGGTGGCTGAGGTAAAAGATTTGAGGTCTTGGAAAAGCTTCGAGTTGAAGTTCTTCATTCGGTGACCTTCGTCCTACATGTCATGCAAGGGTTAGAATCTACAGAGGGTTTATAACACGTTCCCAGAAAATCCCTTACAATGATGATGAACTCCCAATTGACCTTGCCTAGAACAGCTTTGTCACGTAGGATAATCTCGTAACTTGTGCAAATCACCGGGAACTTGTCCGTTGGTCGTTTCCCAGTGTAGTGCGGCAAGACCTCTCTTTCCCAGATGCCAGCACGCTCAGGCGCCGTTCCGTGGTACATGACCACTGGTATAGATGGTGTCCACCTCTCAAACTCGTCCATCCAATTGCTCAGTGTACTTAACGGGGCCACAATCAAATGCGGCCCAAAGTAATTGTCTTGTTCACGTAACAAAGCAATCAAGCCAATCGTCTGTACTGTCTTACCCAATCCCATCTCATCAGCCAAAATTCCCGACATGCCCTGCTCACAAATCTCGTACATCCAAGTGACACCCTCCAATTGGTAGTCTCTCATTGTCCCGCCAACCATACACTTGGGCTGCTTTGCCATAGCCAACTCATGGGTACCGAGCGATTTACCCGAAAGGTTAGTACCGACACGGCCCAGGGCGGCAGTCTTCGCTGTGAGAACATTGCTGAAAGCGGCGGTTTGCTTCAGGAGAGTGTCGAGGTCGCGTGCTTTTGCGGCGCGTTCAGTGGCAGTGAGGGGACGGCGGCGGACTGCCTTCTTGCGAGCCTTTTTTGGTATGGTGGTGTTTTCCTTTTGAGCCGCGGCCTCGGCGGCTTCAAGAGCATCTTGTGTTATGGATGACATTTCGAATTGGTATATGGATTTGTAGTTGACATGAGAAAGCCGATCTGCCTACTGATCTCATTCTCCCTTACACGCGTTGCTGCCTCTCGCGACGTCACGTGACATGCCAATTACGGCCAAAGTGGTTGCTTATCGCTTATCACTTGCTTTCCATTTGCACCCATGTATTCTGCCACTTTTCACCGCTAATGGAGGGGCAAGTAGTCAATCATTCAGTCATCGTGATACCCACCGAATGCGTCAAAATTCCATTTCTTCCATTCCGTCCTCAGCCGTCTTTCAATCCTTTAAGCTGCCAAATTCAGCACTCGTTTTCTCCCTTCCGTCATCCTTGCGAGCACCTTAATTCTGGCTCGCTAATCTTTGACAAGCTGTTTTCTGTCTCTGCCTTCACCACCGGTCGTATAATCGCCGGCCGTCTATTCAATACCAATCCGCCAGTCGCTTCCCGTCGTCTTCTCTCAACTTTTCTCAAAATGGCCCCCATCAGCTCCACCACCTACACCCCCGCCGAGCAGGCCGACATTTCGGCCTGGACCGCCAAGGCTGCTGCTGCCGCCACTGACGCTGCTGTCCTTGCCGAACTCAACACCCACCTGGCTACTCGTACCACTGTTCTCGGCACCAAGCCCTCCACCGCCGACACTGCCCTGTACGCCGCTCTTGCTCCCGTTGTTGCCGGCTGGTCCGCCGAGCAGCGGACTGGCGAGAAGGGTCTCCCCAACGTCGTCAGACACGTCGACTTTGTCCAGAACTCGCCCGTTTTCGAGCTCGCTGTTACCGCCGACAAGAAGGTCCAGGTCAACGTTGATGAGGTCCTGTACGTGAAGCCCCCGGTTGATGCTAAGGCCGAGAAGGAGCGTCTCAAGAAGGAGAAGGCTGCTGCTGCTGCCGCTGCCGCTGGTGGTGCCCCCGCTGCCGCCGCTAAGGCTGGGGCTAAGGCTATTCCCGACCGCACCAAGGCCCCTGCTGAGGGTGCCGCTGCTGCCCCCAAGCAAAAGAAGGAGAAGAAGGAGAAGGCCCCCAAGCCACAGAAGGCCCCCGCTGTCACCGCGCCACCCGCTCCTCATCTCATCGACCTCCGTGTCGGTCACATCCTCAAGTGCATTCCCCACCCCGATGCCGACTCCCTGTACGTGTCGACCATTGCTGTTGGTGACAAGTCTGGTGAGGACTACGTTGAGTACGAGGGCCAGCTGTGCCGCACCGTCTGCTCCGGTCTTAACGGTCTGATTCCTCTTGCTGAGATGCAGGGACGCAAGGTCGTTGTTGTCTGCAACCTTAAGCCTGTCAAGATGCGCGGTATCAAGTCATGTGCCATGGTTCTGGCTGCTTCTCCCCGCCTCAAGGAGGGTGAGGTTGACGACCACAAGGGTCCCGTTGAGTTGGTAACGCCTCCCGAGGGTTCCAAGGCTGGTGAGCGTGTTTTCTTCGAGGGCTGGAAGGGTGAGCCCGAGGGTGTTCTTAACCCCAAGAAGAAGATTTGGGAGATGTTCCAGCCCGGCTTCACCACCACTGACAACCTTGAGGTGGCGTTCGACGCGGCTGTTGTCGAGGCTCTCGGCAAGAAGGAGGTCGGCAAGCTGGTGACGGAGAGTGGGGGTGTGTGCACTGTCAACTCCCTCAAGGGTGCTACCGTGCGGTAAATTGTGTTTTAAAATGTAATATCAAAAAAGATTGGGCCCTATTCTCCTAGTTACTATGTCTTGTGTAGTTGTCTGATCTAAAGTGTCTTTGTTTGAATCTCCTACCGAGCGATGCTGTGCTGTGTTGAAATCGAAAGGGTTAATTAAATAAGGGTTACCAATATCCCTTTAGACAGGAGTCAAAGCGGACCCCGCAATCCCGGCTCTGTGTATATTTCCTATATACTCCTCTATTTTCTGTCCCTTTCCTCCGTATCAACCGCCACCAATATGCAGTTTGCCGTAACACACGGTGCGAGCCTGACGAAGGAAACATCGGGTGGTTCGGAACAAATGCGGACGGCGGCGTCGGGGGCCAGACAGTTTAATTGGGTGGAGACAGATTGAGTGGCGGAGGCTGAGGCGAGACAAAGAAAACAGACATTGACTGGTGCCTGAGCCGAAATCCTCACCAATAATGTCAATGCTGTTGAGTATAGTGATCCTGCCGTGTATTTCTTAGTCCGTTTCTGGGGTAGTCTTTGCCCGTCTGCCTTGACTTTTTTCTGCTGACACTTCTCCAATCTCAAGCGAACCCTCGCCAGTCAGGCATCCGTATTCCCATCCATTCTCACGCTACTAAGCCTATCATCGTTACAGTGACGGCCCGGCCAACCTGGAGACACAAACTATGTCGTGAACACCCACAAAGAACCAAGTAAAGCTTGGCTAACGTAGTACTAAAGCCATCCAGCCAACCTAGAACGCCATATTTTCAGGTATAAAGAAATGTTGGTGTGCACTTCACTCGACATCTTTTTTCTGGTGTTTTCGATGCTTTTTCCGTCACTTTTTTTTGATCGTGTTTTACAGATGCACAGACGGCGCTTAGCCTAAAACGGACTTATATACCAATATACAGATACATACATATGTACACACATAACGTCACTGGGCGTCAGACAGATACTGCTGTATGGATTTCCGACGTTACAAACCAGACACCCCACACATGCATGTAGTCACCGACAGCAGTAACATCCAATACCGTGGGTTGCAATTTATCAATATTGCTCCTGTCCCGTTGCATTAAATATCGAAATATCGTTTCTGCAGCTTCTTCTTGTTCTCTTTCTTTTTTAACTCACTTCATAATTATCACTACTAATAACACCATAATGCCGCCATTAGCGTCGTCACCGGATTCTTCACCAACATTCTCTCCAGCTTCAATATCCCATTTGGGAATTCTCTCCGCAGACGAGTCAAAGTCTCGACTGGCGCAATTACAGATCTTATGGGACATCCGATTACCTTCACTCGTTCCCGTCTTGCGGCCTCCATCACCAGTTCAAGAGCGCACCACCGATGCTGAAATCGCCGCTGACGCATTACTTCGCCGTCGTCAACTCGAGTCTTCAGCCCTCGCCAAAAAAGATCACTCACTCAAGCGTGCCTTCACTAGCAGAAACAAGAAAACATGGGCTATCCCGGAATTGCTAGATGCGCTTACTGTTCTAGCAAGGGAGGGTGGTGATGCGGGTATCGCAACTGTCTTGCTAGATCGGTTGGAGGGATTAGGGGGAAACATTAACATGGCTGCCACGGGAAAAAGACCAAGTCTTATGGCCCGACGGAAAAGCGATGCGACCATGTCCGCGCCGGAGCGCCCACCTATCTTCCAGACAGCCGTTGAAAAGGGCCACGAAAACCTCGCCAGGATATTCATCACTTACGCCGACCAACATGCTCTCGACACCGCCATTACCACAGCCGCCAACCAACGTAATTCCTCCATGATCTCTCTCTTAGTGTCCCACGGCGCCGATCTTTTCCGCACCCCCGCAGGAGAAACTGCCTTCCGCAACCTGTGCGCCCTTGGTGGCTTGTCAGATATGCTCTGTCCAATTGTGGCCGCCGTGCAGTCCTGCTCTCCTGTGGCCCTTAGTGTGGGCATAGTTGACGCAGTCAAGGCTGGCTGTTTGGATACCCTTCTTGTCTTAGTACAGAGTACGGGTGACGCTGATCTCAATGGCGGTGAAGGCCTGAAGGCTGCAGTTATGATGGGCCGCAGGGATTTAGTCATGGGATTACTCTTGGCAAGGAGACCACCGAGAGCGGCTTCTGCGGAGGCTGCGCTGGATTTACTCTTTCAAGATGGTGGGTTCGGCGGGGATAACGTGGATATCGCGGAACTGCTTTTGTGCGCCGGGGCTAAGGGAGATGCGGCGGGACGGGCGCTCATCAAGGCAGTCGGTGCAAGTGCTTTGGATACAGCCCGGCTGTTAGTTCGATATGGAGCATCACTTCAGTATCAAGATGGCACTGCAGTGCGCGAGGCCGTCTCCAAGGGAAATACGAATCTATTGTCGGCTCTTTTGGACGGGAATGCGCCACTATCACCCGCAATTGCAAGCGAATGTATAGGCCTAATCCCTGCACATATCGACCAAGACTGCCGAAAAGCGATCTTGACGATGCTGTTGCACAAAGGTGCAAACGGTGATGCCCTCAACAAAGCATTACTAGCAGCCACGAGAGCTGGAGATGAAGCGACTGTCGAGTTACTGGTGACGTCTGCATTTAACGGCACCGTCGGGCGCGAAAGTCCAGGGCGCAAGAGTGTAAACTCGCATGCGATAGCCAGCGTTGACTTTAATGATGGCGAGGCCGTTTCAATTGCCTTGTCAGCTGGTGATTTGGCGATTCTTGTCATTTTGTTACAAGCTGGACCATCGCCAGATACATTGCGTAGTACATTTGTTGGGACTAGGCGACTTTCGAAAGAGGACCGACGAACAGCCATCCAAGCATTTCTCATGGCGGGCCTCCCTTCCGACACGATAACGCTGGAATTCCAGCGCGAGATGGAACAGCTACCGGCGCATCGAGACGACCAGTTAATCGCAATTCTACTCAGCTATGCCCCAAGCTCACCCAAATCACCTGATTCCGAGTCATCATTACCGACTGGTTCCGCTGTTGTTAAAGCTATTTCGAGAGAAGATCGAGGTTTATTGGCGACAGTTCTACGACATTCCTCCGGAGAAGCGGCGGCAGAAGGATTACCATCTGCTGTTGGTATAAATGATCGAGAGATGCGCCGTGAAATGGTGGCCTTACTTTTAGAAGGAGGGGCGGAGTGTGGGAAGGAAGAAGTTGTTGGGGCTGTGCAGAAACTTCTTTCGGAGGATACAGTAGATGTGAAGTTACTCCGGCTGCTTCTGACGCGCGGACAAGCTGACTTGAATATGAGGGGTGGCTCGGTCTTGATAACAGGTGAGTTTCCTTTGAAGAATGTCTTGAAACATGTGCTAACGGAATTTCCCTTCAAGCTATCGATCACAAGGATACCCTTATTCTTCCGTTAATACTCAAGAACACGACCTTGTCTCCACGAACAGTTACTGCGGCGGTTGCACACCTTCTGAAATCGACCACCACAAAGACTACTACTTCACATCTTTTAGCTCTTCTCCGTCTCCCTTGCGACAAGCTTGCTCTATCAACCCTGCTTCCTCTTGCAGTCGAGTCCTACTTGGCTACGCCATTCACACTACGATCTACAGCCCCGCTTTCGGCTCTCTTGTCTGCGGGCGCCTCGGTCAACGCCCCAGGAGGTTTAGGATTGGCCCGTGCCGTCGGAAGCGCGCATATGCCACTCACAGAGATGCTTTTGGGTCAAGGAGCCAGTGGAGAAACCGTGGCGGTGGCGTTCCGTCAAGCGGTTAATATTATTGATCCTATGGACCGTTTTACGTTTGTCGAGAGGTTACTCAAAGTGGGCATCACGCCGCAGGAGGTAGGCATGGCCTTGGTCTATAGTATCAAGAAGTATCCGGAGGACCTCGGCCTACTCAAGCTGTTGATCGAAGAGGCTGATGTGTCTGATGGCCAGGCTCTGGCAACAGCAGCAGAAACAGGTCAGGCCACTGTGGTTGCGCTGCTTCTACATAGCAGTCATCCTACATCTGCATTAGACAATGCCTTTTCCAAGGCTTTGCTAGTGTCCGATCGTGCTGCCCGCCTCGAAGTCTGCACAGCGTTGCTGACTGCCCCGGTATCACCAGGGCTTATCCGGTCATCATTAACTGCAGTGGCACCACAGGCCGACCTTGATCTTGTGCACCTGCTTGTGCGACAAGGAGCTCAATTGAATGACGTTAGTGGTCAAGCAATCATCCAGGCTGCTCGCACTGGAAAGGTCGAAATGTTGGCTGCTATACTCGAGAATGGCGGAGAGGCTCGTAACAGTGATGCGGAGATGTTGACTGCAGCTTTCCATGCAGCAACGGAGGTGGGAGATTTGGAAAAACGTTTTGGTATTGTGCGGCTTCTGTTGAAGACTGGCAAGGTGCCCCAGGACGTTCTAAGTGCAGAGTTACTCACAGCCGCGCGATATGGGGATGCTGGAGTTGACCTTCTTAAGGTGCTGATGGAGTATGGGGCTGACCCAAACTGGCAGATGGCAGCGGCGCTCTGTGCAGCCACTGAGGCTGCTTCCAGACAGACTTTGGAGGTTTTGCTTCGCCGGGCGCCAAATTTACCTCACCAAACAAAGCCAACTGCTACGTCTCTTGCTTGTGCCTTGAAGGCGACATCGAAACTATCTAGGGATACCAGATTGGAGGTAGTCACCTGGTTGTTTGAGGCTGGGTTGTTGCCCTGTACTGAGGTGCATGAGGCCCTACAGAAGGCTGTGACTTATGACTACGGAGGCGGGGAGAAGCCGGATTTGGCGATAATTCAGCTGTTGCTTGAGCATGGGGCTTCTCCAACATATCACGACTGTGCGCCTCTAATCGCAGCGGCTTCGGTGCCGGAAGTCTCTGTTCTTGAAATCCTGCTGAACAAAGTCGAGGGTGGCATAACCGATGAAGAGGCTCTGACTGTCTTTGAGAATGTCTTCGTTGAGACTGGACGGGACCGATGGATTAGCGAGCCCGGCTACGCTTGTATGAGCTTGTTATTGAGCAAAGGTGCTGCAGGAGAATGCCTTAATGTGGCCCTTTCTGCCTGTGTCAGTGGTGCCAATACTGTGGATCGTCAAACTGTCGCTATCAAGATGGTCACGCTGTTGCTTGGTCATGGCGCTGTTGTTAAGTACGACGGCTTTGCTTGCTTGATGGCGGCGGTTAGGATAGGAAGTTTGGAAATTACGGAAATGTTGCTGCTTTCCCCACTTGATGTCTCTATAACAGAGAAGACAGTGGTGTGTTTGATAGAAGTGGGTCATGCCGAGGATGTTACTGAAGGGATACTTCGGACTTTGGTCAAGAGCTCGCGGGGCAAGATCAATAGTTCGGGACATACTATCTTCCAGACGGCATTCACACAATGGCCAAACAGCATTGAAATTCCAACCTTATTGTTGGATGTCGGATTCTCGCCGGACGAAACTATTTACGCGTCACTACCAAACAGGTCGATGGAAGACCTCCCCCTTTTGGTATGGCTATTCGCCGACCCCGCTCGAGATGTTTCTGCGGAAATAATAGACCTATTGATCTCTCACGGTGCTAACACCAACTGCAAGGCCTCATCTACCGGAACAACTCCACTGATGGCCGCTGTGATAGCCCTCCGCCCGCGCGCCGTGGCTCGTTTGGTTATGCACGGTGCGGATGTGAATGCGATCGATGCGACGGGAACCACCCCACTCTTCATGGCAGCGAGTGTTCCTGGCCCTGCGGCCACAGAGATCATAGAGTTGCTGTTGGTTATGAAGCCGGACGTGGATGATGGGTCATTACATGCTGCTGCTGGCCGTTTGAACATCGACGGTATGGAAATGCTGTTGCGGGGTGGCCATGCCCCGGACTTTCCAAGTATTCGACATGGTGGACGGAGTGCTTTGGCTGAGATCTGTTTGAATGGCTGTCGGATCCCCGATCAAGAGGCTCCACCGCCGTTAAAACGCACATTACAGAAGGCAATTTCGTTGCTGCTGTCATATCACTCGGATGCACAACTACTTCACCACCACCCTCCGACTTCCACGGCCCCTCCTATCACGATTCTGCACCTTACCTTCTTTTCGCCTGCGCCAGTTACCACATTGACTGCTCTACTCCAGGCCGGTCTGTGGAGATCACTGTCTGAGTCGTGGACTTTGTACACCTACAAAAATCACGTTTATAGCCTCACCCGATATCTCAACCACTTCCACTGTTCTCTGCCGGCACTCGACAAACTGTTGACGATTCTACGTCTTAATCGCGCCCCAGATATATACTACTCACTCACCAACCCTCAGCCTCCTGATGCGGTTAACGTTCCCGAAGCTCTTGCTACCGCAGAAGCCGCCCGCATTGCCCTAGAGTCGCAGCGTCGCATGTATCGTGCTGACCACGCCGAGCGCCTAGCCCAAGTCCGGTCCACGGCTCTCTTACAAACCCAGCTTTCTGAGTCCCAAGCAGCCGCTGACAAGCGCCAAAAAGATTCCCTTCACGTCCAAGAGATTGAACATCTCCGTGCCCGTCGTGTCGCAGAGATCCACCACATGCGCATGATGACCCAAGAGAAACAACGTCTCTTCCAACTCGAGCATACACATCTCCGCTCAGTTGATGCCCTACTAGCAGCCCGGCAATCTCGCGATCGCGACTCCGTCACCACATCCAACAAGAACCTCCTCGACTTTGAATCTAAACTGCACCAAGCCCGCCTTGAAAATCAGCGGACACTTGCGGCAATTCAGTATGATAGACAGCAGACAATGGCACGTTTCGAACAGGAGGCCGGTGAGCGGGAGATGGTTAGAATTCGCGCGCAGAAGAATTTGATTAAGGAACAAAGTGCGCTGGCGATGCAGTTGGGCGGGGCGCGGAGCATGACGGGAGCAAAGGCGGGACAACTGGGGTTTGTGGAGGATCTATAACTGGTTAAAGGCGTTTTCTTGTGTAATTTGTTTTCGGGTGGTTAGCCTTTGATGATACATGTCACCTTAATGTTCTATAACTTGTTTTGCAATTCAAGCACGAGAAAATAGTGATCATTTTGACTATGTACATATGCATGTTCAAGTAGTTTTTTGTACAATGAGTGATGGTCGGGTCAAACATACGAATGTCAACAACACCGAATGTACAGGCTAGGGTTGAACCCCAACGAAACTTCGTGGTTCTGACCAGATTGATCACCGACGACAGCGGGACAAACAGATGACAGTAGAAGGAAGTGAAACAAAGACATTGATTGTGGACTAAAACCAACCAATCAAAACTTCTTATCCGACCAGAGTAGGAAACGACTAAACAGGCGGACACAACGAAAGTCGGCCACGACAGGATATCCATATTCACGTTTTAATACTTATCCCAAGTCCTACGCCCCTTGCGCTGTTGAACCTGCAAGAATGATTCCCCTCCAAACACCGATAACCACTGACGCATGACCTCCCTCTCTGCCCCATCACCCTCTGCGCAATCCAACGGAGTCTTCAACTCTTGAGAAACTTGGTTAACCCGGCCTCCTGCAATTAACAATAGAATGAGACAGCCGAGGCTTCCGTGCTTGACGGCACTATGTGATGGGGACTCGCCATCGACAGTGATGAGACATGGATTCGCCCCGTTCCGTAGGATGCGGTACATACTCCCCATGTTATCGGTGACAGCGTATTTCCGGATGTTTGCGGTGTCTTGGCCGGGCTTGTAGCGGCGGTTATGTAGTGCGATCATGCGAGGAGAGAAGAATGGGAATTTGGAGATGGATGGGTTGTTGGAGTGGAGGCAGTGGTGGTAGTCGCCCATGACATCACGCAGAGTATGTAGTTCTTCAGGCGAGCCGTTCATGGAGAGACGGGCTAGAACATGAACCCAGTAGGGGCATCCTGTGGGGTCGAGAACATCAAAGTTGTCGGGGTTACTCAGGAAGCCAAAGGCATCACGAGTAACACGACCCCAAATAGCCGAGTCGACAAGAGTTTGCCCATTATCAGGGAAAACGAAAGTCAGCGGGTTATACATAAACGGCTTCGGGGCGTTATCCTTGTCAAGAAGACCTCGTGCACCGCCTAGAATTGAGACCGCGGCAAAGTACGGTTGCCACACGCTGTCCACGTTAGTTGGGATAGTGAGAGGGGCATAGGGTGGAGCCTGATCTGGGAATGGGCGGGACGGCTTGACAGCGCGGGCGTCATCGATGATTTCGCACATGCGTGTGAGGGCCCATTTAAAGGTCTGTTCGTTTTCGCGCTGTTGGAGACAAACTCTGACTAGGTGGTAGAGCATACGGTAAGAGCCTTGCGCTTTGCGACAAAGTGCCTGGAAAGTAGGTTCGTCGAATCCAGAGTTAAGATGCTCCCATAGACCTTTGTGGAAGTCCACTCTGGAGCCCAAGGCGTCTGGATTCAGCGGTAGTCCTGGCATGACTTCATAGACGGGGTCATGTTTGAAGAACGTCTTTTTGCTCTCTTCCCAACGGCAAACACATAGGATCTGTGTGTCAGACTTCAACGGTAGGGGGTTGTCGAAGTATTCATTGAACTGGGCCTCGTCGTCAAAGTCCAAGATGATTCGTGCCCTCTTAGGTAAAAGGCTACTCCACAGGTCTACCCACGAGACAGACCCACGCTCCCACCCTTCACGACCTTCTGCCAGTGCCCGCTTTAACACAGGATTGGAACTGTCTGGACCACGCTGTAGCAGTAGTTTGAGGAGCCTCTTTAATCCCTTATCATTTTCCGGTCTCGGCGAATACAAAGAATAAGGGTCACTATCCATGAACAGCCAAAGATTAGTCGGAATATCTTCCTCAGATTTCCGTTCAAAGGCGGGGTGTTGACGGATGCTTCTCTCCTCGTCTAGTAAACGTTGAACAAACAGAGCGACGTGCGTAGTCTTGCCACGTCCCAAGTTATCAGCCAGCGTAAGCTCGGGGATCTTAGCAGCCAGCCATCTCTTAACAACAGGGGAATTCCACATCCCTTCTTCCTCAAGTAAAACGTGATCGGTGGCTTGGCAAGCCCATGGAGGACTCTTGACGTAAGCGTGGAGCTTTTCAAATTCATTAATGGGCGACAGGTAAGCGATTAAATCTTCGTAGGCCTTCATGTGGGGAGGTTGAGGTGGTGTTGCTGGACTAATGTGCTGGAAAGTGCGGGTAGGGCTGGCCTGGATAAGAGCTTGTTGGTTGACGTCCGGAGTCTCCGGTGCTGGTATGTCGACAGGTAAGTGAGAGGCTTTAGGCGTACTTGGTGAAAGTTGATCAAGAATCGATGGCATCTGCTCCGCAACAGTAGTCGGCTCATAGGGAGCAATATCTGGGTGGCCCAGCAGAACCGGTTCGCTTATGTCGCTATTAACACTCTCGGTATCTGACATGTATCCTCGGGCATGCGCTGGCGACGTGATGGGCATGGTGGAAAGTTGGGCCCAAGCCATGTTGTCGAGAGCTTCGGCAGCCGAAACCCCGTCGTAAGAAAACTTGTCCGTGATATAGCTGTTTCCATGCTTAACTGAAATCCCCAATAACGACAACTCCCCATTGACTTGTAACCAAGAAATGCGACCGGTATCACCACCTAGTAGAGTAGCCCAAGTCCTCTCCCCCTCACGCATGGGGCCTAAAAGAAGAAAAACAGCCTGACCGAGTATTAAGGCCAATGGTAATAGAGTATCGAGATCGTGGTGCATAGACGATTTGACATGGTCTTGAAGTTTCCGCACGTGGCTGCGTAGTAAGCTTTTCAAGGCATACATGCGGAGGTGTGAACCGTCGGTGCTGTGGCCTATGTTGCGCCAGGTCTGTCGGGCATCAAGCACATCGAGGGCCCGCGGTAAGACGCTTAGAAGGCCGGTAAGAACGCCCATCTGTTGAAAGAGGGTTGAACTCTCAGTCTTGTTGTGCGAGGCCGACATATTGGAGGATGAAGCTGCGTGTGCTCAGAAAACCGAGATTTTGGGTTGCTAGCTGGATATGCGCAATCAGTCTTTATATATAGATACCCGAAATGGCCGATATATTGAAGAAATGGTGGGGCTATTATCAAATGACGTTGGGAGTGGGGAGGTCTCCAAGGTCTCCACTTACATGCAGATACTCTAGGCAGCCACAGTTGTATGCAGGGGCTCCATTGGACAGGATGTAAGCGTTATGGCGAAGTAGAGTCGCAGCAAGTAACGCGAGAGAAAGCATGTATACCAAGAGGAGTCCGTTATGGCCGGGACCGAGTGTGAGGCCCTGCGATGGTGACCATCTCCAGCCGGACGGCCATGATTATCTTATCGTGCTCCAGGGATAGGGATGGTCCGATCAACACAAAAAAGCACAGACAGTCCCTCTAGTGCAATCGTTCATTTTTGCCTCATTTGGAAAACAACATGTCGATCATCACACGACCCTAACCCTGTATTTGGGGGTCACGTGAGCCCCTTCGTGAAGAGAGGACCTTTGACGTCCAATATATCTAGTGTTGTTGTGTGTATTTTATGCTCAGATGATGTGGTAAAAAATGCGTTCCCGATATTTATCATAAACTGGATCAGTTGACCTTATAACCTAGGAAGTGTATAACAAACCGCTGCAATCGCCCTAACAATCAAAAGGTTCCATCTCAATCTGCTTCTCCACGCTGCCCAGGAAAACCTGGTTCTCATCAGCAGATTTACCATCTCCAGAACTCTCAAAAGGGTACTCTCTGTATCATCCCACAGAGCTACATTCATGAACATGTTAAAGGACGCCTCGTGATGACTAAATCCTGATAATCAAGAATTGCCCATAGGTATTTGACGTTATAGCTTAGCCACGATATAACGTGTAGAGTACAGATGACTATAACAAGTGTATTGGAATTGCATGAGAAAGACTAGACTAAAACAAACATGACACTCAAGAAAACACGAGTATGTTGTGAATCGTTCTTGGCTTTAGAGTCAAGCAGGTCAGGAAACCCCGCGGCTCAGTGAACGAACCGTACATGGGATATGTCAGTCCAACTATACCTCCGTACGTAGTGAGCAACATCAGCATATAAGCCCGAACAGTATCTTCCGGTACTCGGCTAGGGTTACATATCGGCATCCCCGAGTCTATATTGGCGATGTTGAACTGGATGTAGGGAACAGATCGCTGCCTGTTCGATGGTGGGCTCACAATATCATGCGAACTTTGCGGAATGAAACTCCAGAAGTAACCCAACTTGAGATTAACCACAGACGTGGGATTTAGGGAACCACGGTGTTTTGCTCAGCTTTGATGAGAGTCAAACATAGCTCGTCATTTGAATCGTCAAAAGCTTGTACCTAAGAGCAGTGAAATCTGGCGTCAGCTACAAAGACCATCGCGAGCACAAGCAACGGTCTATTTGAATTTCGGCGCTACCCTCCAGCCTGCCGTAGCTAACACTGAAACTTTGTGGGCCATACACATGTCAGAATCGTCAAGAGCTCCCGGGTATAGGCGATGCAGAACGTGGAAGTTGCGATAGTCAAGAATTCCGGTATTTACCCATCAGGCAGGAGTCAGATGCACTTTTTTTCCAAAACTAAACTGCTCTGAGGACGTATGCAACTTCCTTAATCGTCGAATTGCTAAAGATTTGACAAGAAAGTCAAAAGGTAACTCTAAATTTCTTCACAATGTTCCTCGCACCTAGTTTTCATCTTCTACTATTGGGAGTTGTGCGAATTTTCCATCCATCATCATCAACATCATCAAGACTGTCAGCAGTACTTGGCTATCGACATTCGCACATCAGAAACATATATAGCAAAGACATTTCTTTGCTCTTCCCAATTTGAATTTTACAACTCAAGCCAATTTAAAAGATCGTTGAGGTAGGCAACCTAATGTTTATTAAACATGTTTATTTGTTTATATATCCCCAATCTCTTCTCTCTTCAGTTCATGACATTAACAGGCTTCACTTTCACATAGCCTACATCAAAATGCCCCGTTGGCATGTGGATACGTTACATTCTAAGCTATACAGCGACAAGAACCCCCCGCGCAACACCTACCGCCGTCCGGGCATCGACAAGAAACAGGTCCATTGGCCAACGCCCTGCATCGCTTTTAACGGCTGTCGCGGAATTGACCTGAAGCTGACATCCGTCAGCGGGTCTAAGATCTGGCTCTGCTTTCCTGGCATTATCAAGCTCGACAAACCGGCCCTCGAGAAAGACATGGAGAACTGGGCGGACGGTGAATCCTCAGAGTCCGAGACTGAAATCGAAGAATCTGACGAAAGCGAATCCGAGGCGTCCGAGCTCGAGGCGAGTGATCTGGAGGATGAGGCGGATGTTGAAATGGAAGATGCATCTTCGGAGGACGAACATATGATTGAAGAGGAGGTTGGGCACGGGTTGGCTAGTTTGATAGCACTCGAGGACGACAGCGACAGCGACAGCGACTCCAGTGGGTCTGAATCTGAGGATCTGGTTAGCCGAAACTCCACCGATGAATCCGTTTCCGACGTCACCACCGTGGAGCCACCTAAGCGGGTTCATTTTGTGAAGCTGATTCAGCCAGACAAGCTGGTTGAGCCTACCAAGCCCATTGAACCGATCACAACCGCTGAGCCGAACAAGCTGGTTCAGCCGGCCAGGCGGGTTCAACCGGCCAGGCGGGTTCAGCCGACCAGGCAGGTTCAGTCGAACAAGCGGGTTGAGCCGAATGAGCAGATTGAACCGAACAAGCGGGCGCAAGCGAACAAGCCGAAGGCGCCAACCAAGCGGGCTCAGTCAAGCAAGCCAGCTCCGGCGAACAAGCGGGCCCAGTCGACCGAGCTGAAGGCTGCCAACAAGCGGGGTCAGTCAAGCAAGCCAGCTCCGGCGAAAAAGCGGGCCCAGTCGACCGAGCCGAAGGCTCCCAACAAGCGGGCTCAGTCAGGCAAGCCAGCTCCGGCGAACAAGCGGGTTGAGCCGAACGAGAAGATTGAACCGAACAAGCCGGCGCAAGCGAACAGGCCGAAGGCGCCGAGCAAGCGGACTCAGTCAAACAAGCCAGTTCAGTCGAACAAGCGGGCTCTGTCAAACGAGCCGATGGAGCCGAACAAGCGGATTAAGCCGAACACGCGGGCTCAATCGAACAAGCGGGCTCAGCCGGACGAGCAGATTGAGCCGAATAAGCGGATCCGGTTGACGGTGAGAAGTTAAGGAGATGGCGAATAATCTCGTTGATCGGATACACGAAGAAATGGGGGATCTATCAGAATGACATCAGGGTGGATTAGGTCAGAATTTGCACTTTTAGGTCGTGGATATACTTTGGTTGCAGCTTTGTCGACGGTGAGGTTTGGCTAACATGAGGGGGGTAATATTTCAATCAATATCCTACGTTGTTTTACTAAACCATTGATTACTTGGTCCCGTCGTCCGCGATATCTAATGCTCTGTTAACAGTAGGGCTAGAATGTACTCGGTCTCAGATAGGGTTAACTCTAGAAATATACCAGCAAGCGGTTAGAAACGAAATCATTCCATGGTGACAGCAGATATTAGGTTGGAAAATGAATAGAATCTAGCAGCAAGAAGAG
This sequence comes from Huntiella decipiens, assembly GCA_003032515.1. Classification (NCBI taxonomy): domain Eukaryota; kingdom Fungi; phylum Ascomycota; class Sordariomycetes; order Microascales; family Ceratocystidaceae; genus Huntiella; species Huntiella decipiens. Next base: position 308,780 of record NETU01000597.1, read on the forward strand.
GCATGAAGCACAAGATATAGAATTATATGTATGCCACCCACAATGGTGGTGCAGATGCGGACATTGTAAATACATTTGACTCCGGTTTCCTTGCCACCAGGCGATAGATGCGCATATAACAGGTGACGTGCGGCAGATTGAAGGTGGAGACTCATCTACCGCGAAAGATTAATCAATAGAATTGATTATGGGCTGTGTATATTTTAGCACAAGAATACCAGAAGCCATAAAGGTGTTAACTCTGAGAAGAATTTATGCATAGGCGCATACATTATCATTCTACCGGGGTGTCTTATGCACGTGGGGTACAGATTACAACACTCTTCATGCATATATGCGAGTGGCCCCTTGTATCAAATATCTCAATTAGGAAATAAACCAGGATGTGTAGGGACCCAAAATTACCCAGTCCGTGAATTGTTGTGCGTGGCCAAGGTCACCAATATGTTGACGAGTAATATGAGCTACTACGAGACTGTTACAGTTATAGTGACAATCTTTAGTGGCGTGGAAATCGTCGCACCTAGGGCCGTAACAGGAAAACTCCTTTACAGAAATCATATCTTTGAGGGCCGGCCAATGAATTGGAGGATAATCCATGTAGTGTCTGATGGAAATGGCATCTCCAAACCCAAAGGTACCATTCCGAGGGTATTAAGGAAGAAGGCTGGAAGACATGACTTTATTGTTACTTTGCCATATAGGACACAGTTGTTACCCGAATTGCCACATACGACCATAGCCTGCGGAAAATACGGGGTCCCGTCTGCTCCCCCATAGTCAAGCCACAGAGCGCTGGATTAGTAGTACGGTGGGTGACCACGTGCGAATACCCGGTGTCGTATGTAGTTTTTGGTTTCTTGCCTTTTTTGCATTGTGCTTCAACCAGTTACATGTGTACCTTTGCACGCACACAAATGTACCGATACCTTGTGTAACCCGGTTCAGTCACAAGTGGGTACAAAAACGGGTCAACAACATCAGAACTAACAAAAAAATGATGACAAGACTGGGACTCGAACCCAGGCGGATTTCTCCATCAGGAAACTTGCG
>NETU01000597.1:309938-320171 GCA_003032515.1 Huntiella decipiens
TGTGTTGGGAAACCGGACAACTATCGGGACTTTTGTCCGGGATGAATGCTGTAGGGTTAGGGTAACCCTATTTGTTTGGTTGGTGGTCACTAGAAGGAGAAGTTATTAGCGACACAACGTTGATACCAAGGGTGACCTCCCATAGTTCTCTGCAGTGTACAACAGTTAATAGCAATGCTTCGGTTTAGTCTCTCGAACCTGATCCTGAACAACCCAGGCCGTATCACAACAATTCAATCACATGACCTTCTGACCCAGTGAGTCAAGCAGAGGATTCGACAACATAGACGCTTCAAGTAATTACGTCGATGGAGATGAACACACTTGTAGCGATAAATCCAGTAGTCCAGGATCTCGGAGAAGTTAGATTCGATTTGTCTACATCCCATCATGACCAGTATATGTGATCCAGAATCATGCGTAGCAAGTTGACAATGTTCGCATTATGGCCTGGCCCAAATTATTCTCATTGTATTTCGGTCCGGGCTCCCATGAAGTTGTCCTTCGCTCGCACAGCTTTGGGTGCGACACAAGAAGTCCATAGACATCTGTAAGTGGCATCATCGGACGAACGCAATAAAGACCAGAGAAGTATATCTACGACACATTGGCCAAATGGAATACCACAAAAGCAAACGAAAATGTTTGAACCCCCATGTGCTCCTGTGATGCCTTTGACAAACATGTTCCAATGTTTTTCAAATGGCGGGGGGATTGAGCAAGCTAAGTACCTCGACCAAACAGAAACGCAAACTTGCCAAAGGCCGCTAGATAAGCCATGTGACTTAGTACAGAGCCAAACTTGACGACAACCACGGTCGATTCCGGCGAAGAATCGTCACTTCTGTACCGCAGTCCATAGACTCCACTCGGTTCAGTATTAAAACCATTCTTTTCAAAATTACCGCTTCCTTAGAAACCAAGAAGCCAAGACTCACAGCATGACCCTGCATGCAGATTTGGCCTCCTGAAAGACAAACGTCGCGCAGAGCATATTTCTTGGCAATTTTCAACTAATCAACCTGGGAAACCATTCTGTGTTTATCGTCACTTCATACTATGCCGTAAAGGTGTGCTCCCCAATAGGTTGATCAACACAAGATAAACCCGCCTCGCCCAGAGGGACTGCGTTTCAGCGCATTAGCCCTTGTCGCTTACTCTTTGGATGTATTGGAACTCCGGCCACTTCCATCTTGTGAACATGCGTTTATCAGTGGGACAAGCCAAGTATGACGTAATACATTGATAACCCAGTTTGAGGTCGCCACCGAATCCAGCCTGGTATGATATATAAGTCTAGATGACGAGAATATTCGTCAATTCGTCTCATTTGGCCAGCTGCCGCATTCACGCAGGCTATATTACCTGAAGGAGAGAAGGGATGGCGACGGAAGATTCAATCAGAGTGGTGGCGACTTTTCATACGTATGGATGGCTCTGTCGGATTAAGTGATTATCGACACGTGAGACCGGATCTTTCCTACCGTCCCTGTTCGGTCTTATGTGAATGGTGAAGTTGAATCGGACATAGTCAAGCTTTGTGGAAAGAATCTAACGCGACCCAGCCAAAAAAAGAGCGGTAATAACCCAATGAATAGCACCGGCCAGGACGCATGTTCGTGTCTGAGATTGGCAAGAAGATTGCTCTAGCGGGATTACCGTTCTTAGGTGTTGTCATTCTGTTTCCAGCCGCCAAATTACATCCATGTGCTGATTAAATGGATCACTTGGTAATGGCTTTCTCCTTTAGTTCACGACATATTTTGGTATCAAGCGACTAATGTACTTCATCCAAATCATCACATTAAACATATTCTCTGTGCGGGATAGGACTAACGAAAAAGCGGAGGGGGGCTCCAATAGGTACCAAACAGTACAGGCCAGAACGCCCGTAGCTAGATGAAATCCGAAGTATGTCGCCTGTGGTGTATGTATAAATAAGCACAGACATCCCCAACAAAAGGACACTCGAAAATACAACACAATACAACTTCATTCACTTCTTATTTAACAATTCCTTTGTTAAACTTCCCTTCGCCCCTGCCAAAACTTTGGGCCAGGCCGCGCATTCCAACATGCCGGTCTCGTCGTACAAGCGGGGTCTCCAATTTACGGACCGGGTTGGTCTCCCGGTCGACGTCGTCTACTCTTTAGTCGACTCGACCACCATCGCAGACAAGCCGTAAGTAGTCTACTCACCTGTGACCTATGTTCGAAGCTAACACATTCCACGTAGATGATCGGGGTTCGCCCGGTGTGGCGAAACTGGCTTATCAGCCAGCCCTCATTCTGGAAGAAGCTAAGTCTGATGACAAAGGGTTTCTCCACGGCCGATAACCCGATCTTTGATCAAGTGGTCGAGTACAGCCAGGGCATGGTTACCCACTTATTCCACCACGAGCCCATTGATCGGTTCCCATGTCGGTTTTCCTTCATGGAGAGCATCGCGGGTCATTTGACCCACGCTGCTATTTCTTATTGGCCGAAGAGCCAAAATGAAGAACACAATGCTGGGGACCGTTTCTTTTGTTCGGATTCCGGTCCGTTAAGCAGTGTCCGTCTGGAGCATCTCCATCTTCTGTGTCCTCACAATAAGAACTTACATGTGCAGGACACTAACGAGTCAAGAGCTCCACGGACTCAGGGTGACTGGCTGCCAACCAGAATGCTCCAAAGCAGCGCTAGCACCCTGAAGACACTGCATTTGATGAATTTCGATTCATCATTAAGCCAACGGGGTAATGTCTTCCCCATCTTGGAGAACCTGATTCTTGATGCGGCAGCGATGCCAAACATCGAGTTTCAGAGAGCCCGGGTAAGTCATCCATCTTTCTTTTGTCTTTGTTGACAAAGCCTCGTACTAACCACCTTGTGTACAGACCGGGCATTCTCTCGCCACAGTTGCCCCCAAGCTTAAAAATCTGTGGCTATCATACTTCGACACAAACGCCAAGAAGATGGTCAGCGAGCCCCCATTGCCCAAGTTGCGGGCGCTAGTTATTGATGCTCGCATCTGGGCGTTGGAGGTGGACGATCCGGCGTTTGTGGTAAACACTTTGGACACCGTCAAAGTGTTCATGCGGGCTGTTACCGACGATTGGACCAGCGAGAACGAATGCATCTTGGACAACCATCTGTTCAACAAGATGGCGCTTCACTCCCTGTCGCTTTCCGTCGAGGCCAAGGGGCCATGGATCATGCCTGAAGATCCATTGACGCAAGTCGAAGCAGTTAGTCCGCTGCTTGTGGATACCGTTGACTACTCACACTCGCCTGGGATGAAAAGACTTTTTGAGTCGGCGACATCCAAGATCTTACGGCACATCACCTTCGGGGTTGATCCGCGTCGGTCCGGTTGGACAATGGGGAAACTGCGGAAGACGCCATTCTGGGGGTGTGAGAGTATTACCTCTGTCACACTTTCTTATATGTTTTGGTTCCGTGACTCCAACGACCATAATCCCACCGACCCGGCCGTCGGACGTTTTCTTCAGTCATTGCCGGGACCTGGAGCACGTCCTGGTTTTGCAAACAAGTCTTGGTGAGTCGACCAAGTGTGACCCGAGAGTCGTGCCTTTCGTTCGCTCAATCTTGGCCGTGGAGCATCCAACATGGTCAAATTTGTACGATGGGCTGTCGTTTAGAGAAGAGCGTCTGATTTTACAGACAGAAGCGCCAGGATACGGAAAGTCGTTTGCGTACCCACGATTCCGGCCCGGTCAGCCGGAAACGGGGGTAACTCAAACGTTCTCGCATCTACCTGCATGTGAGGATGCGGCGACACCGATGCTGGGACCCGATTTCCCGGCATTCTTCATGGATGATGATTACCCCCCAACAAACTTTTAGGGGGAGATTTCGGGTTTTGCTTTTTGTTTTGTTTTCTTGTTTCTATTACGATACCATAAGGCCGCTGTCTACGTTGACAGCCCATGCATTGTTTATCATAGAGTAGTACCGCAAAGTGCGGTTCCATGATACCAGTAACTTAACTTTTAATTTTCAACCACTTGCTATCTAGATGACTGTTGTACGTGAACTCTTCCATTATGGCCCACCATTTGTGAAATACTGTTGAGAAATTCTGTTGCCATCAGGAAAGATTCAGGGCGAGGAAGGACGTCGGTTCACAGCCTTCACCGTGACACATATACTTTCATGTGTGTCAACAGTTCTACTTCACCGAGAAAGGACTACAACAGGAGTCAAAGTAATTGTCGAAAGTCAAGAAATTACCTGAGATCTTCCGCATAAAATTCCATTAACCTTTGACAACTCGGAACATAATGTGTCTGGTCACCGTCAAACCTACAGAGTGTCGATATGGCTAATCACATCTTTGTGGAGCCGTAGTGTCCTTAAAGAGTGATCTGAACGACATGTTCAATCGTCTCGGAACTCACGAACTCCTCGCATCGGTCACAGCCTGTGAGACGGTGACTGAATAGTGTTCCGTAGGGTTATTGTACGTGTGACCCTGGGATCACTGTGCACTATTGTTGACCACTGGCAATGCTGTTTAAAGAATATTTCCGGTTACACTATGAACTGCACAACCTTGCAGCATTCTTCGACCCCGATTCTCAAAAGGCTTCTGAATAAGACGAAACCACAAACCAGCATACCTAGTGATATGAAGTTATGTTGTTCTGAGCCAGAAACAAATTTGACTTAGAACTAGACAGTACGGATGAGCAGAGAGACCGAGGAAAGGACACCTCAGAGCGTCATTAGGCCTTCTAGGACCATTTTCATCTTCATCTGAGTCCTAGAAAAACGTCATTGTGAGATGACATTTGGGATCCGACGAGATTCCACGAGTGGGTAATACTATTGGTAGGGTAGAAGCATCCAGTCAGCCCCAAGCTCCGTAGGTAATGACATCCACCACGACTCGAACAGCATCGCATCAATCGTTGTTGCTCTGGCGATCAATGAACAGAGCACTACTCCTCGGAACAGCCCCAAGATACAGCCAATCATGTAATTGAGTTCGGCCACAGTCCGCTGATATCTTTCCAGACTGCCTTTTCCTAAGAGGTCAAACAAAACGAGCCCATTTACCGAGTTATTGTGCAAGTTAGTAGTGAATTCAGGGGATATCGCAGCCAGCATCACTCAGCCCGATCATCTCAAACTTGAATTGAGTAAGTAATACGGATCACGCTATGATGGATTGCCAAACGGCTGAAAGAAAGATGGAGCAACAATCATCTGGACAAAACAAAACATGGGATGATTGTTTACCAATCCCCAACAATGGTTTGAATCAGATGATTGCCCCAAGCGCAATCGCAAGACTTGTTACTTGTCAGAAACATATAAGAATGATTGCAAAGTCTCCTTTGCTTGGCATCTTTCCTTTCGATTCTGAATCACTGTTCATCATTCTATCCAAATCCACAGGCTTGAAGGAGCCTCTGAGGGCAAAGCCCTCCCAAAATACAAAGTGGGACGCAAAAAGCGAACGGCCAGCAACGAGGCTTACATCCACAAGCCCAGCGTTGCCAGAGCTACGGTCGTCCTCAAAAGCATGGGCCTCGGCTCCCATTTTAACATCGCCGGCGCAGTCGCAAAGTCCAAATCCCAATCAGCGGCTGTCCGAAAGCCCAAGGGGCCGAAACTCGATCTGATAGGTGCGCACCACAAGCGCAGGCAAGGAGGCGTGAGAGCTTTCATGGTCGACAAACAGAACACCGTCGAGCATGTAGTCTTGGGCCTTCAGGTCCCAATTAGAAGCCGGAAAGCAATGATGGAGGTAAATCCAGGTCGGCAGGGAATTGATATGGTTGCAGCCGAAGATTCCCATTCCACATGGGCTTTTACTTTCCTGTTACCTACACCATCCTCTTGCACTGATTGGCTGGACAGTCGAACTCTGGGCTAACATGCCACATATTATTTGGTTGGCCCAGGCTGTTTGGATGCTTCTTCTGTCACAGTTTGAAGTGAAGTCGTCTTGGCTTGGTGATTTATGTCATGAAGGTTGGTATGACGCACGGGCGGCGATAGGATTGGTGTTGAATAAGTATGTCGGAATGACTTCTCAGGAGGCTATGATAGAGCTTAGAAGAGTCAAGCATGTATTATAGCATTACAGTTCAGCGATTTTCATTGGCCCTATGTTTCTATAACGACCCAAGGACTAGCTCAATATTATACTGTTATATATTCCCTGATCAATAATCACAGTGTCACCAGAACGTATGCCTCGACCTTCACCCTGTTTACTTCTACACCACTTTAGCGAGCACACACGATCGTAGTTGTGGGGCTCTTTAGAAGTTGTTGGCTAGACATGGCGAATATGGTCACTTTGGCGATTGAAGTCTGAAACTCACTTCAAGGTTCATGTGGGACAGAGAACTCAACCGGAGGTACCAATGACGTCAACAGAACTCCTATAGCTGATGGGGTTAAAGTGATTAATGGAAGCGCTGAGAGCAACGGAGGTAGGATTCCATCAACAGTAATGAGGACAATCCAGCCTCTCTTGCATCGTCAAGACCAATGGTTAATATAGATTATGTTGGGAAAACTTACCGTTCCACGTTTGCCCTCACTACAGATAAGGTCAAAAATGGTAGGAAGTCAAGATGTCTACATATATATCAACCCAGGGGATGACAGTTCTGGGCTGGTAATGTATCGCATGTAACAGACCAAAGACAACAATCTCTAGAATCATCTAACGCTAGTTGTTGTGATTGATCATCGTCTGCTAGTTCTGAGGATGGTATTGAGCCGAACAGTGTCTAGTAAGAATAGTAGGTAGCCCATGTTGAAGAAGTTCTGTCAATGCGAAGAAAAGCATTACAATCAATTGACCTCAAAGCAAAATAGCGTGAATGGACTCAAACAGGGATTTATTCGTTGAAAGTAAGTGTGACGTCTACCAGTTGACAAGTGTATTTCCAATCATAAGTACTCTGAGACACGAGCAAAATCCCTCCAGTGATCAGGCATCATTTGATAAGATCATGATCACAGACCAGAGAGAAGAGAAAACACAGATACGATCATCTTCCAATCCGCAGTCGGTAGTATCAAAAAGGGGAAGCTAGCGAGAGATAAATGTTAGTCAACTGGTCGTCGAGTCTCAATTCATTGAGAAACAATGGGATTATTCAGGTTGAACGGAATCATACTCTAATGGCCCGGTCTGTAGACAGCCCGCAGATACTTCTCAAAGGTGGATTTAACCTCAGTGTATTTGCCGTCGGAGCTTTTACCCAGAAAAACAACGGACACTTTCCAGAGTCCAGGCAGTTTCAAAAGGAGGTGAGTTTTGAAAGAGGCCGGATGCTTGCCATCAGAGGTCATACGCCATTTATATGTGAATCCGCTGGGATCCCGAATCGTGGCAATGCCGTCGGTAGCGGTAGTAGGGACACCGGTATTATTGGTGAAGGTGAAGGTGATTAGGCCTCCCACGTAAGCCTCCACTTCGGCGGAGTCGTGCACGGGTTGCGAAGTCATGAGGACCCCGTTTGGGAGTCTTCGAACAGGACCCATTTTAAACGACCAAGGTTACCAGAAAAACAGAGTTAGCGAGAAGTGTTGCGAAACGTTAGCAAATGCCACAGATGTCCCAATTAGGGCGACACCGAGACAGGTATGGGTAAATAGAAGATGGAAGGTTAATGACCGGCGTGACAGAATCAACAGAGTTTCAGACTGTGGTTCACTATGGAAAGTTTAACCAACAATGTTGTTGTGAAATATTTGGGGGAAAGCCTTTGGGAGGAACATCAGAGCAAATTGGGCATGCACTAGGCAGTCAATATAGCTAACGTCATTGCATCATTCCTGTTCGACAATCATTGATACATGAACTTCAATAGAGCCAAATAACGATCCTGTGTGTAGGCAGACGTTAACGAGAACAAGAAAACAGTCTATACAAACTGCATTGGATCTGCTGATAGTGGCGTGAATAAGGCTTATTTGTTGAATTCGAGGCAGCCAAATTCATGAACCAGTGAAATTCAGTCAGTCTGTGATGCCTTTGAAAGAGACATCACAGTTTGGCATTTGCTCGTGCCCTCATAACCAATGCCAAATTGGCTTGAAGGTAGTTGATCAACGGGAATGAAATAACCCCGGTATTGCTATCAACACGCTTCCACTTTTCAGCCCTTTTCTACTCTTGCTAAAGTGTGTGTTCACGACAGATGGACCTCAACTTCTTTTTGTTCTTGGGGTAGGAATCGAACGCACTCAGCGGTCTCAGTGTAGCACAAACTTGCAGGATCGCAATTCGCCCTCGATCGGGAGGCTGTTAGGTAGAACAGTCAGAGCAGCACGTTCCGCAGCTTCTACAGGTCCGCACTGCGGTGTGGTTTCAATTGATACCCCACTGTCAACTTTGATCAAGTCGAAACCCTCCTGGACTTCATTGGATTGTTCGATACAATCTACAATCTCTTCGCGTTCGATATATTCAGATATGCCGGCGAATGGAACAGGTATCAGGTTTAAGAGACTAAATCGCGAGACAGCACAGAGGCTTAGATGTTCGTGATTAGAACAGTTTGTAAATCATTGTGTGGGATACATTACTGTTAATTAAAGGGTATTGTCAATTGGGACATCGAGATGTCTTACATCGCTAAGTCACGTGACCAACTCCTACTTGGGATTCTCCATTATGGGGTGCAGGGATGGTGTTACTAAGCTGTTACCCTACTATTGCGGAGAACGGGAAGATGTAACGTTTCCCTCTCTTCTACATAGTTAACTGAACGAGAACAAATAAAACTATCTTGATCCTGTCTCCTTACTCTGACATTCACGGCGATTATCCCACTTTAGCAGATCGACCTTTGTTCTCAAACTCAAAAACTCGAAGTCCTTTCTTAGGGTTACGCAGCATAGTATCACGTGATCCACTTGTTTGGCTCTTACAATTCTGCTGGGCCGTTGGCGATATGTACATAGACGATTTATACGTGATGCCCTACATAATACTTAATGAAGGAACCAAGTTACCTGTTATATACAGTTCCACAAAGCGACCCGGGGGCTAGAGTGCTGGCGCTATTGGGAAGTCGTCATGTAGTCTGGCCTGTGCCGCACTGAACCCCGCTCACTGCGTTGTAGTCTCTTCCATGAGGGGAACCACGTTACATCGGCCAATCGTTTGCCACCACCCCAGTGGTTCAATTCCCCCCGCTTCTCTCCGAAACCCGAGAGCCAAGTCTTATTGTTTTGGTTGTCCGTTCCGATCTTTAGACAACGGAGGACAAATTAACACTCATGTTAAAAAAATAACTTGTTTTCAGCTATCGTTTTGCAAGTTCGCGTGATATCATATAGTCAAGATTTGTTTTCCAGATGTATCAGATTCAACCTTCTGCGACGGGACGGTCGTCATGAGCCAAGCACCAGCCCAAAATGAGTTATATATCTGAAGCGGAGGTATCAGTCGTTGCCCTGTCTGATGGCTGCCCACTGGTTGCTCGCCTCTAATTGTTCATGAATGTCCCATAATGTGCCCTCTATAGGCTTTGATATAACATGCACCTTTAACAAAGTCCAAAGTTTTCATGTCTTCTCGGCGCACTGGTGTACTGATGCCTCTCAGTCTATGATATGTGAATGATACTAATCGTAGTGTTCACATGAGAGGTAACTTTACCGTTGGCAACAACAACACCACGATTTACTGGGCTCTTATCGATGTCATGGAAGGTTCCCTTCTGTAGACGATCGTCCATCGGTTAGGAATCCCAGGTACACATCCCATGTCAGCACCATCTTTTCCGTCGTGAGGTTGAGAGTGGAGCCACACTAATGATCCGCTTTCTAGGTAAATGCGGGGAAGCACGATTGTGGCAGGGGTGTCAACTTGACCGAAAACTGGTGGTGACCGGGGTCAAAGGTAACGGTGAGAGATAAGGGGAGATCACAGACCGAAATGCTATAGGACCTTGAGAAACTTCGAGTGAGCGGCGAAAGAACAAGGACGTTGGACGGATAACCCAATATGATGTTTAAAAAATTCGCAGTAGACGCTTCGCAAACCCATTTCAAATCGTGTCTTTACGACCAATGGGTACCGTTTTGTTGGCATTGAGCAACAAGATTGAGAACCATTAATTTTTTTTTTTTGTTGTTTTATTTTACGTCTACCTTGAGAACCATTAACCACTATTTTTGACTTTTTTTTTTGTTGTTGTTGTTGTATTTTACGTCTACCTAACTAGATCTAACTGTTAATACGACGGCTCT
>NETU01000600.1:6208-16716 GCA_003032515.1 Huntiella decipiens
TCACACATTTATACCAAGTGGCTAAGGAGCATGCCCCGATATATGCATCCACGGGGATAAGGGGCCTGTATCCGCAACCAAGGGTGTGTAGGCCCTAACACTTGGTTGTTGTTGTTGTTGTTGTTGTTTTAAGTCTATCTAACTAGATTTACCGGTTAATACGACGGCTCCCCAGACAAGTTAAAGCCCCAGATGATGATGTTCTCCTAGAATCCTCTCTTGGGTGGTCGGCAATTGCGAGAATGTGTAAGTATAGAGGTCCTCCCATCCTCAAGTACTTGGTTGTTGTTGTTTTATTTTACGTCTACCCCTCAAGTACTTGGCTTCGATTACTTGCGCTTTTAGATGCTTTTAGCAAGTTCTCTCTCAACGCACATTGGCAAGATGGCCGAGTTGGTTATGGCGTCAGGTTAAGGTCGTTCCTTAACGCAAGTTTCCTGATGGAGAAATCCGCCTGGGTTCGAGTCCCAGTCTTGTCAGCATTTCCTTTTTGGGCCTTTCCCATCTGAAAAGGGTTATACCCTACCAATTATCTTGGTCCGTTACCATGGTTTCGTCCTAAACTTCGAGGGAAAGTCGAACGAGTTTGGATGTTGACAAATATAATCCTTTTTACATGTATCCAAGTGATTAGTGTATCTTTTAGTTAATCACTTACTATTAGTCACCTCTGAAAACTAACAATTATCGCATGAATACTGAATCTCCATACTGAACAGTGTTCAAACACCAACCCCACGGATTTTGAGTTGAGGGCTAACTCTAACCTTCGTAACCTAATCGGGGTGTTTAAATCAGAACTAACCAATAGGAATCCCGCATTCACAGTGTCCCAGCCATGCTGTTTTTAAGGTGGCAACTTAAACTATCAGAAGTATTTCACGATCCGTGACCAATGCGCTCTAGTACAGGGGTGAAATTGTGTGTTGAGTATGTTTGTGTGTCGTGGTTTTGTCGGGTGGCTAGTCTGTAAAGTAAAGTTTGACGTCATTTGAGGAGAATATATAGTGACGTAGCGGTTTCGGTGAGATATATACATCCTGTAGATGAACTTTTTTGGGCATGTACACATACGTTGATATGATACTGACGGAGAACATAAATGTATACAAGTGAACGGGACAACCCATTGTCGAGACCTATTTTGTACTTAGTAGCTCGAGTACAACCAATATCACTTATATAACGTTTCCAAAGTTCATGTTGATCATAGTCTTATAGTCCGAACAGAGTCGAATACCATTGGCAATACTGAGACATCATTCATTGTTATGTGGTGTGCCATGCAGTGTTCGCTTTGTCCCCGGACCGTCAGGTCAGAATCCTTTATAGCCAATGTTCTAGGCATCGGGCGAATATCAGGAATTTGACACACGCAAACAGTTCAAGGAGGCACACTAAATACCATGATTGGGCTTATATCCACCTCTTGGCTAATATGGTCTGATAGCCTAATGACTTTGAATTTATGGAGCCCCGTCATAGACGAAAAAATGGTGGTTGGGTCAAAGTTGACGAGTAGTTTTGGGCCTCTTCAGCTCGGACAGTATTTTAGCATACAAAGGGGGGCGAGCAAAATCATAAACATATAAATGGCGGGGTTGTCCGATCTTTGGCACGGAAGAACCACAGAACCTCTATAGATATAGTTTTCGAGTACATACGTACATACATTCGTCTTACGTCACAACGACCCTCGATTCCACCCTTGATTAATCGGAGACACCCTTTACAATTCTTCACCGCCCCATCTAATATCGAAGCCGAATAACCGACTTTCTGGCCCTGAACTCAAAAATACCCACCTTCCCGCATTACTGTGCCTTCCAAGATATCCTTCAGGAGCAATTCCTAAAAAGTTATTACTGCTACGGCTCACTACAGCGTTACAACGGGAACTTCCTTCCTGCACGCTTCTAGCCACTCGTACCTGCCGTGCACATCGCCAATACCACTTCCGGTGTTGTTCCTTTTGACGTGGGTTGATTCCTCTTTATCATTGATAGTGAGGGTCTGGTTCTTGGAAAACCTTGAAGGGTCCCGCCCGCCATCTCGAGTTTCGTTGTTGCGATTTGTCTTTATTTGGTATCGCCATCAGTACAACTTCATTGTTTCAAGTTTCATTATCACGACTTTTACGGCCTTTTATACCCCTTTTACCCCACCATTATCCGCATCTCTAATTGCTCGGTTGTCTTGAGCTACTCGAATAATTAAACATCGACAACTTACCTCAACAGTACGACAATTTGTCCTTCGCCGAGCCCCTGATATAAATAAGCACATCTCCTATCAACATAACGCTTTGAATCGCCGTGGTCCCGACTATACAGCAACAATGCCTTCTCTTGTCCGGAAATTCACTACGCTGGCCGTCGGCTTCGCCTTGGCCTCTGCGCAAACGTGGACTAGTTGCAACCCGTTAACCAGTATGTGATGACGAAACCCCACGATACAATATAGAAACAACAGTACTAACCCTTATACAGCCACATGCGATTCCGACCCTGCACTGGGAATGACTATTGACATTGACTGGACACAAGGTGCTGTGAATTCATTCATGGCCGGAGGTAGCCCAACATATAGCGATCAAGGAGTTGGCTTCACCGTTTCCAAATCCGGAGATGCCCCACAACTGAATGCCGCCTTTTACATCATGTTTGGCCGTGTTGAGGTCACAATGATGGCCGCCCCCGGTACCGGTATTGTCAGTTCTGTTGTTCTTCAAAGCGACACCCTTGATGAAATCGACATGGAATGGTTAGGAGGCCGCCCTGACGAAGTTCAGTTGAATTACTTCGGAAAGGGTATGGTTACGTCCTATAACCGAGGAACGATCAACCAAGTCTCTGATACCCAGACCACATGGAGAACATACACAATCGATTGGACCTCGGAGCGTATCATTTGGTCGGTTGACGGCACTGAGCTTCGCGTGTTGAAGTATGAGGACGCCGATACTGACCAGTATCCTCAGACTCCCATGCAGCTCAAGTTTGGTGCTTGGGCTGGTGGTGACTCTAGCAATGCTCAAGGTACCATTGACTGGGCAGGCGGTACCACCGATTATAGCCAAGGCCCATTCAGCATGTACGTTCAGTCAATTATGGTTGCTGACTACAGCACTGGAACTGAGTACAACTACACGGACCACTCGGGCGCCTGGACTAGCATCGAAGCTATTGGCGGATCGGTTAATGGCCGTCTCGAATCCGAGGGCGATTTATCATTGACGGCGACCGTTACGAGCGGTGAGACCGTTACTGCTACCGCCCCGGCTGGTATCGCCACTGATAGTGCCACTTCGACGTACACACAGACTGGCTGGCCATGGGTAGCTGGTGCCATGCCTACTCGGGGCACCATCCCTGATGGCTGGGTCATGACGTCTGACGGCAAGATTATCAAGGTTAGTTCCGCTGCTGCCGAGACTAGACCCCATGGGATTAAGATGGCTGCGTGTGCCGCTGCGTTGTCTATTTTGGGTCTTACCATCTTTTAATGGTTGACGATATTATAAAATGAAGGACGACAAAGGAGAAAATTCACAGTTACCAAGTCCTGGGGACTGGATTTAGAGGAACATGTTTCACGATAATGATGACGAAGGGGAGTATATCGAGTATCTATTGCATAGACCAGCGATTAAAGCTAGAGGTCAAGTCGTCTTCAAAGAGATGGGACTGAGGCCATGGTGAGGGCCAGTAATGACGGCGTGTTGGGCGTAGGCATCTATTTTGGCGTTATATTTTATGGGATTATGACCTTTTTTTCTCCTTCCATTTGTTATTTGTATGTTTTTAGTGCTGCGAGGAAACTCTAGATAACTATTAAATACGAGGAAGAAATAAAAACATTGACATTACTAAGGATATTGAGAGCTACTATATGGGATATCGGATGACCGAAAAAGGAAATTTTACGAGATCAAGCCGGGTGTAAGTACGTTGTATGCTGAGACGAGAATAGGAAACAAATGTCATAAAAGAGAAATAAAAAAACAACGCACTGGATAATTGTGCGAGTCATGATTTCCATAAAACAGAAACAGAAATGAAGTCAAAGGAAAAAAAAAGTATGGATATCTATTGGCTGGAAATGGAATAGCAGAAACAAAAAAAACAGAGATAAAAACAGTGGTAAAACAAGTAGATGATAGGAAGAAAAGGCATACCCAAAGAAACAAAAAGGACAAAACAATCATGATACCGGACATGTATGCAAGAATGGAAAGAAGAACAGAGAAAAAAAAAGAAACGTGAAGTAGGGAAAATAAAAAAAGAACTTTCTTGGTTTGTTTCCTTAGAACTCCCACTCTTCATCACCAACCGACTTGATGGCCCAGTTGAACTTTTCACGGAGCGTCTTGGAGAAGAACTTTTCAATCGGCACATCGAACTTCTTGGAGAAGACAACAGTAAGACGAGGATCAATGTAGTTCTATGAAAGGAGGATATGTTAGTGTCATGTCGTGTAAAATTATAGTCGTCATGGTGATTGGTGGTACTTACGATCTTGGATGTGCCCAGGGCGACCTCCTTGTTGCCCTCACGATCCTCAGCCTGCAGAGTCAAGTTGGTGATCTGCTGAGTGGCCTTTTCGATGCTGGAATCGAAACGTTCAACCGTTGGCGCACGACCCTCAGCCTCAATCTTTTTGCTCTTGTTCTCCTTCTTAAACTTGGCCGCAAGCTCATCTGCCGCCTTGAGACGACTCTTAAGTTCCTTCTCAGGCTGAGGCTTTTCCTTTTCGGCCACGAGCTTCTCATTCTCCTTGGCGAACTTCTTGGTGATATCCTCGCGCATCTTCTCGACGAGAGCAGCCTGGTGCTCGAGAATCCACTCCTGCGTCAACTCGCTGTCAAGCTCAAAGAAAGCAGCACCCCTCTTCTTCTTCAACTTAGGATCGATATCGAGGAGCATCTGCTTGAATCTCCACCGCTTGTAGATAATGCCTTTGATCTTGTCACCAAGCTTCTCCATCTGTGCTTCATGGGCAGTACCGACGGTACGTTTGTGATTACACAGGATGGCAACTTGTCTGTTGCAGTCGTTGTACAGCTTGACCTTTTCCGCGATAGGACGGTTATCGGCGACAAGTTCGCGAAGCAACTTGGACATGGTAATGGAGGCATTGTAGGTACGGAACACCTTGGCCGTTAGGCCAGGCATGTAGCTAGACAAATGCTTGTTGAGCTGGGTGGTATTAAGGCGGTCAAAGATGTCGTCACCGGTAGTCTTTGGTGCCTTCTTGAAGAGCTTCATATTCTTGAAGACCTGACGCTCAACAACAACTTCATCATGGAAGCGGATAGAATCCTTACCCAAGAAATCAAACACAACCGTGCTTGGTTCCTTAAGTGTGATGTGCTCGTACTTCAGAGAGCAGCAACCCACAGTCTCAGCTTCATTCTCCGTGTCCTTCTCGTTACCAGCTCTGAGGGCCAGCTTGTCGATCAAATACATGGCTGTTGCACGCTGACGATCAGCCATGACCTTACTCTCCAGATCTCTGGTGTAATCTCGCCGAATAAGATTGATGTGCTTTTTCAGTTCACGGGCCTTTTCAAACTTTTTGAAATCACTCTGTCCCTTGATTGCAGAGTTGGCGGCAAGCATGACATACTTGTAAGCACCATTGATGTTTTCCTGCCACATGGCCAACCACGTAGCCTTGTTGTCGTGTTGAACTGCTTTCCACTTGTGACCAGCTGGTGGCTCAGGGACCTTAGCGTCTTTGCCAATGTTGATGGTGACCTGCTCTGGCTTCACGCGGAGCTTGACACGACCAGTCTTTGGGTGTTCACCACGACCACGGAATAGTGATGGAGGTTCGACCCGGAAGTTGCCGACCTTTTCCTTGCGTCCATCCCATTTACAGTACATGAAGGGTGCTTCCATTTGATCCTTCTCTGCCTTGTCTGCCTTCTTCTGTTCAGCACTGCGCTGCTTCTTCAACTCGTTTTGCTGTTGGCTGTACTCGAAAATTTGACTGAAATCTAGCTTGGAGAATTCAGTGATGTCGACCTTCTTGCCAGACTTGTCTTTAGCACCACCTGACTTTTTTACGATGGCGGTGAAATCGTTGAAGAAGTTCTTTTGGAAAACCGGGTTTTCAACGTTGTGTGTGGAGTTGAGCATGGAGCCAAAGAAGAAAGCAACTTCCTCAGCATCGATGGCGAGAGTCAATGGAGTGCCATCGTACAGAAGCTTAACACTCTTAGGAAGAGGAATGTATTCTGGAGGAAAGAGCACACCATTGTGTTCAAGGGTAGTCCATTTGATGCTGTCGTCTTGTTTGTCGACCGCATCCCACCAGGCATACTCCTCCTCAGCTTCCTCGTCATCTTCTTCCTCCTTTTTGACAGCAGCCTTGCCGTTGGTCTTGGCCTTGGCGGCTGGCTTTTTCTTGGTGTCCTTGGCGGCAGTTTTGGTCGTAGCAGTCTTAGTCGGTGTCTTCCGTTTCGTCTTAGCTAACGGCTTTTCGTCGTCAGATTCATCTTTGATTTTTCTAGCAGCAGCCTTCTTTGGTGTAGGCTTTCTAGCTTTGGACAATGGAACATCGGAGTCGGATTCGTCCTTTATCTTTGCGCCGTTAGGTCGGGTGTTGGCTTTGGTAGCACCCTTTCTCTTAGAAAGAGGCGCATCATCAGAATCGGAATCAATAGTCGTGCTCTTTCTTGCTCGTTTAGCCTAGTTGATGAAATAGTTAGAATCCGTGGTTCGTCAAAGAGAGGCGCATCAAGGCTGAATTATCAAGGACGGGATGAATAAACATACAAGAGGGACGCTATCTTCGCTGTCGGATTCCTCCTTGTACTTGGCGACGCCGACGGAACCGCGGGACTTGCGCTTGCTGTTGGGAGTATCGATATCCATCTTGGTTGGAACAGCTACAGTGGGAGGAAAATGATAAATGTTAGCCATCCGAAAATACAAATAAGGACAAGGCGAAACAGAAAAGACAAGGAAACAACGACAAAATCAATGTGAGCCCTCAAACCAACTGTATTTATGAGGTCGTGCAAGTTGATGAGAACAATGCTATCGTTAGAAGCATCCCATAGGGCTCACAGTGTACATAGGCTTGCGCGCAAGACTGCAGAGAGAGGGTCGGGTTTTGACTTGGTCGTTTTTCGATGCAACTCGCAGCATAAGATAGCACTTACTTCTAGGAGCCCGGGCCAGAGGAATATCGTCATCAGAAAGATCCGAACTCATTTTCAAAAGCAGTTTTGACGTTGATAACTTTTTGGTCCGTTTTAAAAGTCTAGAGTTCGAGGCAAGGCGAGCAAAAGAAAGAAAAGGCAAGACCAAAGATGGAGAAAGACGCGAACGTTGAAGATATTCCACACCAAGCCCAGTGCGTGTGGTACAGTGCAAGGGCCCCCGGGTTGAAGTTCGCGCCAATAGTAGGAATGCCAGAGTTATTACCAAGGTGTAAACTGGACACTGAAGTTCCAGAAACACCAGAAAAGGTTGAAAAAGATGGAATAATAAATAATAGTGAGAGTAAAGAGTAGACCAGAATCAGGATACGAATCTAGTCTTACTATTTGTAAGAAAACGGAAAAGTACCCTTGGAGGCAAAGCTTTCAGACAGCTAGATGGGATGGCAAGAGAACTAACACCAAGGACGCACTTACAAAAACCTTAGTCGGTCTGAAAAAACCAAGTCCTCTGCTGGGAAGACAGCGAAAAAAAAATTGAAGTCAAAACAACGACAACAGTAAAGTGGACCCCTTCGCTGGGTCTCGGCTCTTTGGGCTCTCAGGACATTGGGCTGACTGACTCGCGCCCAGTACTACAGGCGATTAATGCCAAAGCCTTGACCAGCCACATTCCACTAAGGGTGGTCGGAATGACAGGTGTGGCGTAAAGTGGCTCTAAGTGGCTCTAAGTGGCCGGAGGAAGCATTCGGTCTGTTCATTGGCTAATAGAATATGACCCACTTAAGCGGCTACACTATCACCGATAGCAGTCTACGGTATAGTCACGATACCCCAGATGCAAGGCCAAGATCCGTAAGTCTTCCGTAAAAGGCCGAGCGCACGTGACGCAGCAGAAGTCCGAAAAGCTGGCGAAAGCACTGACTGAGCTCTGGGTGAAAATGCTCTCGTTCCCTTAGTAGAAGCCGATCCCTCCGCAGTGAACGCTGAATTGGACCCCCCCAGTAGCTAGCATCCCCCCCCCCCGCCATCGCCCCTCTAATTCGCCAATAGGAAGGCTCATTCAGCACTGTCAGTCCTTGTGTCCAGTGCTTCTACCATACTAGCCGCGATCAATTGGGCCCTCCGAACCGTGTTGAGGCCAATTCTCACTTTCTCTCCTCCGCAAATCCTCTCTTTCCGCCCGCAAACCAAAATGTTCTCCAGAGCGGCCAGACCAGCTGTGCGCGCCGTTGCGCCCAAGTAAGTGTTTGCCGAAGCCAGGCTCTTTATTTTGGCCTTCAGATGAGTGGTTTGCAGGTGTTCCTTTGTCACTAGGGACTGGAGGACGATCGGTGCTATTTTTTCCATCCGCCAAATCCTCGGCAGACCGGAGCATTGAAATCGCTCGTCCCCGGTAATCCGGTTATCCGCCACTGCATCCGATCAATGCGCCGTCCCCAGCACCAATTGGCCTCCCGGAGCCCCGTACTCTCGGCCTTACCCAGTCTTGGATGCTAATTGATTATCGTTGTACCGTAGGGCTGTTGCCTCCGCCCCCAACGCGGCCGGCTATGCCACCCTTCGTGAGATTGAGGGTCGTCTCAAGTCGATTCGCAACATCGCCAAGATCACCAACACCATGAAGGTCGTCGCTTCGACTAAGCTCAACCAGGCTCAGCGTGCCATGAACAACTCCCGTGTCTACGGTGAGACCTCCAACGAGGTCTTCAAGCAGGCCGAGACTGTCACCGTTGAGGCTACCGAGACTACCCCCAAGAAGACCCTCATCGTTGTCTGCTCGTCGGACAAGGGTCTTTGCGGTGGTGTCCACTCTTCGCTCGCTCGTTTCACCCGCCGTACCTTGAACGGCAAGCCCGACGCTTACGACATTGCCGTTGTTGGTGAGAAGGCCAAGGCCCAGCTCGGCCGTTCCAACAGCCAGGACGTCGTTCTCTCCGTTGCCGGTATTGGACGTGGTGTCCCCACCTTTGCCGATGCTCAGACTATCGCCGACCAGATTGTCAACCTCCCCAACCAGTACTCGGAGATTCACATTCTGTACAACAAGTTCGTCAACGCCACCAGCTACGAGGCCACCATTATCCCCGCTTTCTCCGAGGAGTCTATCCTCGCTTCCCGTACGCATATCCAATCTCCAATTCAACGCCGAGATATATCCTGTGAAGATGGAATGATATTGGACAAATGACTTGTGCTTGATATTGAGCGAGTCATGCCGATTTCACTTTTTCTATCAGCGATGTGTCTTTCAAATTCCGAATCAGCCCCGCTAATCAATATCCCACAATAGCCAAGCTCTCCTCTTACGAGGTTGAGGAGGAGGTCATCTCCAACCTCCGCGAGTACGGTCTGGCCAACAGCCTGTACTGGGCCCTCGCCGAGGGTCACGCCTGCGAGCAGTCTGCCCGTCGCAACGCCATGGACGTACGTACAACCCCACCGACCATATTTGGTAACCCATTATTACCCGGGCCTCCAAATATATATACCCCCCCAAGAAATTATTTTTACTAACGTAGACCACCACCTGCAATACAGAACGCTACCAAGAACGCCGGCGAGATGATCAGCAAGAACCAGATTCTCTACAACCGTACCCGCCAGGCCGTCATTACCGGCGAGCTGGTTGAGATTATCACTGGTGCCACTGCCTCTGAGGACATGTAAATTAGCAACCATATTTGTTTCTCTTCTGTATTTGAACGAGCAATAATCTTTTCCCATTGCCATCCTTTTTTCTTCCGTTTAATTTTTTTCTGTAACTTGGGTCGAGTAGGGTTGTATTGGGTTTCCCTGATGATTTGCTCTTTATGTGCGATATCGGGATCCCCATTTTCAACTTCCGGCGTACAATGTCTGTATTATCCACACAAAAATGAATATTGTCACCTTCGACACTTCGTTCGGCTTTCCGAAACCACCCTTATCACTTCGCTTGTAGATACTGTCACACAACTGACAAAAGTGCATGTATCTAAACAGAAATGGAGTATGTATGTAATATTTTAATCTATATATCCGGATCTGCCACTATATGAATCAACGCTATGCATGTAATACAACAATATTACACACCCCCATCTTCACCACCTACGTCCGAAACGTCACTTTCTGGTTCTTGGTAACTCACTGGCTGCTGCGTCCTACGAGCGGGAAAGCCTGAGATACGATAGAGATCCTCATCGGGTAACGGAGTTAAGTTTGTTCGAGAGGCTTCATGGGATTGTTGTGCTGCTGTCGGTGCCTTAACCTTGAGCTTTAGCTTGATACCACTTGGAGCCATTGTAGAAGTGGGCCCGCCGTTAGGGACCGATATCTTGATTATGGCTGGGTT